>CAHIKZ030001180.1:942500-975000 GCA_903632075.3 Acanthosepion pharaonis
TCTGGACTAAAATACTGGCAAATAAACACATATATTAGACAATCAATAAAATATGTCACTGAAATAACTAATATTTTTGTTTTGAATGCAGGATTCTACTACAAAGAGAAGAATTGGAATCCACTGAAATTTGATCTTGAGTGACAAGTCCAACAGGATCTGCAAAGGGTTTATGTCACACCTAAAAGCTAATACACATAAGTAGATAACTCTATTTGAAATATTTGGAAAATATATGCATTTCTCTTATTGTAAAAATTATTCAGTCTATCTGCAATTTTTTGCACAAGATTTCAGGCAATGTTTTCGTTGGCATTTATTAGGTTCATGTAACAACGATTGATACTAAAGTGCTTTTCAATTATTCCTTTTCTTTCTGTGACCATGTCAATGAGAACACTTCAATTCAATGATCCAAGCAATAAAAATTTATGTTCCCCATCAGTTTACTCAAAACTATTTCTGCTTGTTTGTATATATATCTACCTCAGTTTGTTCAAATAGATGTATTTATCTTAGTTTGTATATATCTCATTAGCTCAGACTGTTAACATCTGCCTGCCTATCTCATTTTCTATTTATCTATCTAAATCTGTTCATATCTATCTCAATTTTATTTTATATCTATCTATCTTTCCTGATAGACAACAATTGATATTTCCCAAATACTTCACATTTTTTTAAATGGGATTAATAATAATATTCCAATTTTTCTTGACATCTTTCAAGAAATATATATTTAGAAAAAACACTGAAAATTAACAAGATATAACTATATATTTATAGAGTGGATTCTCCCATCAATTTCATGAATGTTTTTACACTGAACTATTAAACTGCCCTCACACATGATTTCATGATAATAGTAAAAGCTTCTGTAAAACCCATAACAATTTTTGATAGACTTGCTCACAAAGAAATGGTCTAAAGTGTTCAAAAAACCCTCCTCAGGTTTGAATTCAGAGTTTTCCTTCTCTTAAAGTGGTTGCCAACCATGGTTGGAGAGCCCAATCTACCTTGCTATTTAATAACTGGGGTGAAGAAATGAATTCATACTTTTCCTAAAGTTATTTGGGTGAAAGTGAATGTAAAAATCTGAAGTCAGTGTACTATTTTTTCTTTCCAAAATGCTATTCAAAAGTGAAGCAATTCTTCACACTACCAATAGTAATATACATGTTATATTTTGTTATGCTCTCACCTGAAGTGATTCTATAGCTGTAAGAAGAAAAGAGACAACTTCAGTATAGTTTATGCAAATATCTAACCTCAGATACATCATGGTAGCTCAATTACAATAAAAGATGATAAAATGATGATACTACCGATCTGATAGTGTTAAACTCAAAGTAAATTATTGTTTAAAAGATATGTTTAAATATATAAATATATATATATATATATATATATATATAGATGTTTTATATATATATATATATATATATATATATATATATATATATATATTTTAATATATATATATATATATATATAAATATATATATATATATATATATATATATATATATATATATATATATATATATATATATATATATATATATATATATATATATATATATATATATATATATATATATATATATATATATATATATATATATATATATATATATATATATATATATATATATATATATATATATATATATATATATATATATATATATATATATATATATATATATATATATATATATATATATATATATATATATATATAAAATGCATATATAAAATATATATAAAAAAGAAAAAGTATCCAAAGGTGTAGTTTACATCAAATTGTTAAAGATACAAGAAATACTTAACATTAAAATTTTAATTTGGTATCTCGTGTATCTAAATGTTAAAACTAGCATTTTCAGTATTTTATTCTCTCTATTTTTATTGATATTGTTTTTAATTGTCTGGCATCATTCATTTGAAAATCCATGAGGCAAAAAAAAAGACTTGTCTGTTTTATAACCAGAGTTGAGTTCAAAATGCTTTTTTCAACCAACGTAACACAATTCAAGTTTCTTTAAGTTTCATGAAAATTTTATTGCATTAAAGAGTAGGAAAAAATCATTCCATGAGCAAGTTTTGTAACATGAAACCCCAAAACACAGTTCTTATTCAATTTGTTCTACTTGAGTCTAAGATTAAACATTGTGGTTACCATAATACTTTTAAAAGTAATTCAATTTTCTTGAAATCTTATCTTTTGAAAAACCCTGGTCAATGAGTAAATATTTTAAAAGAATGACAGTTTTGGTTGATATGTATTTAAATTTAAAACTAGAACACAGAGTGTCACAGTTTGCATACATTCTTTCTTAGATGTTTAAAGAAAATCTGAAAAATCCAAGTTCAACCAGAATTTATTACTGGTGAGCACAATCTTAGCATATGCAGATGATATTTTATTGATGGCAGACATAGAAAAAACTGCAGAAATTTCTTCACAGGAAGAAAAGGCTAACCACCAATTGCAAGAAAACAGAATATATAATTGTTAGTAAAAGGGTCATCTCAAGTTTCAAGCTAAAAATTGAGGATGTCAAAAGCAAGCAAATACATACACTGACATGAAAACACTCCAACGAGTGCTCAGGATCGCCTCATCAGTAATGTTATGACTTGGGATTGTGACAAGTTTCGGGTCTTCCAACATCATACTTGTTCACCCAAGAGACCCTACCGAAACAGTACTATTCCGGCAGGCGATCCTGAAGCCCAAAAAAAAATACGCCAAACACGCACCAAATGGACTCGTTAAATAAATGCCACTGCTGACTAATTGTTAATGACCTATGTCACTTCATCCTCAGCCAAAGAAGATACAAAAAAAGAAAGACAGCATGCTCGTCTTTTCTTTTCTTTTTTCCATCTTAGCTTGACCACACGGAATGATATCTGGGCAATGTTATCACAGATGATGAAAAATGTGATACAGAAATCTGAATGTGAATTAAAATAATGAAAGATGGGTTCGAAAAGCTAAATAAACTATTAAGAGGGACAAAGAGAGACAAAAAGTAACCTAACCTACCTAAAGAGACAAACATTACTTAGAACTACAAAGGGTAGAAAGTTGTAGTGTACCATAACTGAAGGGACAGCAGCAAGTCAAAGAAAGATACTAGAAAGTTGCAATATATTCTTCAATATGTTTCAAGTTCCTACTTTAAATTTTTCTTAATGAAATTAATCTAAAAACATTGGTGAAAAATAACCTAAAGAAAGATTTTAATCAAGTCTTTGCTGTTATTGGAATAACTTTCCTTTCTCTTCCACATTTAGTATGCAATTGCTTGTCCCACCATGTGACCCTGAATGGCCAATCAGTGAAGCCCAATTTTTAAAGAAAGCTCAAGTTTCCATAAACACTGAAGATGAAAAATGTGCTCCTTTTGCAACATTACATGCCCCTAACTTGTAGGCAGATACATCACTTTGCAGCATAATGTACCAATGACTTGTGGGCAGAGACAGCTCTTTGCAACATAATGTGCCCCTGACTTGTGGACAGAAACTACCCTTTGCAACATAACATGGCCCTGATTTGTGAGTAGAGGCATCCCTTTGCAACACATTGTATTTTCTTTTTGAGGATTGGAGAGAAGGCATTTAGCACCTTTTTATACTTTGTTGTTATAATTTTGTTTGTAGAAAGTAAAACTTCATTTTCATTCTTTCAATTTCTTTTTAGCTGTCTTTGTTTTTCTACATTATAAATGATTTGGTAGCTATCAGTTTTGATGGTCAGATAAAGACATGGTTGCCTTACAATAATTTGGTGATCAAATGTAACATCATGTTTATAAGTACATAAGTTTAATGATTATGTTTAAAAATGAAAAAAGAAAATGAATTTATTTTGTGACTGATATAAAAGAAGAAAAAATCTTGTGAATAAATGACTCCCATATGTTGTTGGAAACATGTCATATTTCTGAAATAGGATACAGAAAGACATGATACCTTAGAGTTCAAAAGATTCACCAATGTATGATATCATTACAAGAAGAAAAATAGACAAATAAATGGTAGAGGGTGGATGACAGTTGTCTCAAGTACCTGTATGAAATAGGATTGAATGATTTGACTTGGGTGATAAAGTTGTAAACCTGATTCAGGAATTGGTATTGGTTATCACAGGAAAAAGAAAAGATAACAAATTAAAAAGAATGGTTTTGTTTATCAAAGTAGGTTTTTTATTTGACCATAAATTATTGGAAAAAAAATTATGAATTATTGATTAAGAAGAAGATGAGGGATTTCTTTTGAAAAGATGTTTCTCTAAATTTTTACCTCTTAGCAAACAAGCAGGTCTGAAACTGCTAGCAAAGAGTGAGTAAAAAAAAAATTGCAAGTCCCTCTCACACACACTGCTTCTCTCTCTCTCTCCTTCACTGATAAGTATTTAGTGGAATTTCCCTACCATGGGCAATAAAAGCAGTCAATTCAGAATATAGTGTTAACTGCTTTTCTTGCCTTTTATGTATTGTATTAACACCACATTCTTTCTAATTTGATTTTCAGCAAGAGGCCGACAGGCTAACATTAGTATATTGGTCATAAGAAAGCAATAAAAATGAATGCCATGACACTATTAAATCAGTATACTTCAAAACAATGACAACAGTCACCAAATACCCTTTCAAGTCACTGTGATGATCACCAGTTGTACAAAGAATTTGTTGGTAGAAACATAGACAGACAGCGACATACCCAATCTCATCAGATATTGTGACAATGCCGTACGAATACCATTAATTAGAGATGTAGTGATTTCAAATTTGAATGAGATATATTTTATTCTTTATTGTTCCAGGTTGTAATATCCAATATTATGGCAAATATTAAAAAAATATGATACACATCAGCTTTCATTCACTCCCACATTTTCTGCTTTTTTACAGCGTCCATTTAAAATAAAACGTTACTTTCTGTCATTATCAATGCACTAGCTGCATCGATAGCTATGCTGCCCAGTCTGACCTATTGTGTTAGATGGCTGCATACCCTATAAGAACATTCATCTGCCCCTTGATAGGTCTTGCTTTTAATCCTGTTGAGGATCTAACCACTTTCCTCACCAGAAAAAAGCCTGATGGGGGAACCAGTTTAGTCGCTGATGACCCAACCATGCAGCAGGTCATACTGGGTTACATAGTACCATTAGTATTCATAGAGTGACCAGACATACATGCAGAAAAAAACAATTCTAATGCTTTCTCTTGTAACAACCAACATGCTTGGAATATTTTTGACCAAATATAACTTCTACAGAAAACTGCAAAGTGTAATGAAATTAGAAGATTGTAATTCATTGGGGATATTGGATGAGGAAAGAAAATGGATGAGAGGGAGACTGACTAAAACATATGTTGATCAGCTAAGAAAGAATAAGAATATTGGTTTTGGGTGTGAAGAATTAATGATGATTATGAGAGACAAAATAATGGAAAAATTGTGATGTGGGGTCTGCAAGACACAACACATAAATTGACAGAGTCAGTCATGATTCAATACTCAGCTAGACAAGTCACTGCAATAATATTATCTTCCTTCTCTGACAATTACCCAGGATTACTTATCATGAATGGATCAATCCATTCATGACATTAAGGAGGGTAATTGGTTCTTAACACTACAGTAGTCAATAGTGTTAAAATTCATTAGAAGAATTTTTAAATATCATCAAGCTTGTAATAAAAAGAGGTTCTTCTTTTATGAACCATGTCTCTTCAGAATGTTGGCGATCATGGCTCTCCACAATTTCCTGTCATTTGTAGCTCTTAATAAATTTTATCTTTTTGTTATTTCTCTTAAACATTATTGCACCATCCATTTACTCAAGATCAATAGGTAGGTTATATTTTGTTTTCTTCCACACCTCTTGCCTTCAATCAATTTTGTGAGTATCAAATTTTCCAAACCTGCTTTCCTTATTAGGTGCCCTAGAAATTTCAGTTGTCTCTTTCTGATGGTAAGTAGAAGTGTCCTCTTTGTTTCCATTTTCTCTAAAACTTTGTTGTTGCTCACATATTCAGTCCATAGTACTCTCAGCATCCTTCAGTAGAACTACATTTCTATTGTTTCAAGTCTCTTCTTCATCTACGAGAAGATTGTCTAGTATTCACTGCCATATAGCAGGTCTGATATTACATAACAGTTCAGTGCCGTTTTTTTGTTTCTAATGAATCTTTCCTGTTTCTTAATACTTTGTTTAGCTTTTGGAAGGCATCTTTCACTATCCCAATGTGCCTTTGGATTTCAGAGTCACACTTTCCATTCTCTCTTCCCAGATAGCTAAATCAAACAAGTAGAACAATTTAAATATCTCCAATTTGTAATTTACATGTTGGTCATTTCCTTTTGCTGACGACCATGAATTCTGTCTTCCTGCAATTGAAATTTTATCCTTTTTTCTCACTAAACTATAGTGACATTTGGCTGAAAACTTTTCAAAATAAATGAATTCAGCACATACGTGTTTTTGATAAACATTTATATACAGAACAACATATATTTATTTAATCAACTCTTGTGTGTGTATTTGCCATGTGGCTTGATAGAGACATTGGTTTTTCCAGTGAAAGAAATCTCTCAGACAAGGAAGTAAGTCACCCCTAGGAAGCAAAAAGGACAAAAAGTATAGAACCTATTGCATTTGTTGGCTATTGTGGCATGTGGGGGCTTTCTTACTGTTACAAGATGAGATCTTGCCCTGCTTCGATAAACGGAAGTTACCATCACGAGTCCCTGACTTGAAATGAAAACTGCACATCTACGCATAGGCTTGACGCAGATACTTCCGTTTGGGATAAACTCAAAAAAAAAAATGAAAGAATTAAATCAACCAATCGGACCATCTCCCACGTAGTCAAAAAATTGCCATTTGGAGCCGATAAGCGTGTATAAGTTCAACATGGGAAAGTCAAAAGGCAGTCCCATTCAATGGCCGAGATAGAAGGGTCACGTCGCTCGCTCCTGACATACTGGCCTGGCGATGAAACGAAGCATGTGACTGCTGCTGCTAATGAACTCTCGTCCAACGCCTTGTCAAAGGGTACCTTTCCCCTTCCATAAGTCAAGTTAACTCCACGAACTTTACTTGCCACTACCATAGACATTCAACTTCTTAAATACGAACTTTTTACTTGTTCTTATTTTCCTCACTAAAAGAGACTATAAATATATCTACAGTCTTTCTTGTTCTTTTGATTCTGAATTTCATTGTTTGCAACCAAACGCAGTATTTTGCCCACATTGTTTTCACATCGCCCACGCATCTAAATGCGAAATATAACATTACTTTGTTTGATTCAGCAGCAGCAGCAATGGAAATAATCAGCCGGGTACAACTGGAAGCTCCAAGAGTCATAAAAATGTTGACAGTTCTATTCAACCTCTTTGTCACTTTCATTTTCAACAGCTTCTCCCTTCAAGCCAAACTTAAAGAGCTACACACAACCTATGGTGCAGAACACGAGGCCTATCCTGGCAGCTTGAGTCAGATTTCTCATTCCTTCCAATGGGAATCAGCACAGAAATCCAACTTTCAAGATGCCTGGTGAAGGAAAACTACATACAACCCAAGCTGCAGAAGATAAGGCCTGTCTCAAGAGGTTTACAGACAGATTTCTCTTTCCTCCCATGGGAACTAGCAGAGAAATTTCTCTCACTAAAAATAACTACTCAAAAATTTCATTAACTAAGAACCCCACTTTTCCCCCACAAAATGCTACTATTTTATACTTTCTTCCAACCAGAAATAAAAGCTGTTGAACAGTTATTTCAAGTCTTGGGTTTTGTTCATTTCACTCTCACTGCTGAACATAAACAAACACACACACACACAGCTGGGAAAAAATCCCTACAAAGCAAAAGAATGTCTAGGTCCTATTTCTTTTACACAGCTTTATATAACACCACCAAGCTGGTGTTAAGTACCCTAACAGACAAAGTGGGATAATTCCACAAGCTAAACTCTTACTGATATCATGGTCAAGTGCAACAGAGAGTTGACAAGAAGAATACCATTTTCTATAAATCAGCATTGTCTTTAAATTAAACTAAACCATCTGAATGTTAGTACTTCAGTTTAGTTTATACTGAATAAATTATAAAGCAATTTTGGTACAAATTTTAGTCAAAAGGTCTGGAAATAGATGCAAAATGAGAGATGTTGAATTTTTTTATATAGAAAAATATATAAAAACACTGTACAACTGTAAAGGTACACGTCTGTATGAAACTGATACTTAGATCTAATTACTTTACATTTATACAAAGTTTTGACAGCATATCATTGTATATGCTGTGTTTGAAAAAACACACGCTTACAAAGGTATAAGAATATGTACAATTATATAGTTTGTGTATGGTTGCAAACTGAAACTGAAGAACTTAATATGGCCCACACTCATAAAATGATACCTGGGAGGCTGTTTAATAGCAAAAACTTGACAGGCTAATGACAAATAACCTTTTTCCTCTTTTCACTTCTACCATTTCTAATTTTATAGTGAATGAACAAATCTTAGTTGTCTGAACCACTTCAGACTTTCTTCTCCATAAACAGTTTTCATCTTAAGGCTTCAACAACTTTAAAACCAATTGTAACTTCCTATTATGCTTCATTCAGTTGAAAAAAAAAAAACCAGCTGATTTGAAGAAAGTAAAAAAACAAAACAAAAAAACAGACATTTTAACTGAACAACGGCAGGGATAGTTAGTTAAGAGTTAACAATAATGTTCATGCTAAATTAATTTCTTAATATAAAAAGAATAATTGTTTATGCATCATTTATAAGCTATTTGTAAAGTTAACAAAATTACATTTGCCCCAAGAAACATGAGACATTACTGGTTAGTTTCATTTCCTTGGTTTGTTTATGAACAGTAATTAAGCACATAAAGTGGTCCTGGGAGACATCAACTGTTTTAGAAAGTTTAATATTGTCAAATGTTTTAAGTGATTTGTTTACATAACCAAAGACCAATTTTAACAACCAAAAAACAGAAGCTTTGTCATATTTTGTAGTGTTGCTATTTTGATGTTCTCTGTTTGTGACCATAATGTGGTCCTAGAATATCTTGAATTTTTTAAAGTTTGGTCTTTCTATATGATACGTTCAACTCCATACATAAGAATTGAATGAATGTATATTTAATATATTTTGTCTTTAGTGTGTAGTGGCATTCTTTTCATTTTTAGAAGTGCTACATTATTTTCTGAAAGTTGCCCATCCTCAGCCTATTCTGTAACTTAGTGCAATTGCATGATTGCTGGAAGCTAACAGTTTGTCCCCCAGGTATATATATATATTTTTCAAGCTTTTCACCCCAAGCAAGGTGGGAGTGTCACTAGCACGCAAGGGGTTACAGAAAGTGGGAACAAGATTAAAGAGGCATGAAAGAGGAAAGGATGAAGAGATGGACGAGCAACAGATCAATGCATCTGAAGATGTTGATTGACATTGCATTTGAATATTTGGAGATTATAGCTAGCAGGGAAGCAAGTAAGAGGAAGGGAGTTTCACAGATGGGAAGTATGAGACATGAAGCAATTGGAGTAGAAGAGACGGCTACATTTAACCATTTTGACAGGGAAAGAGTGGGACTATGATGCCAACCTAGTAGCACATTTAAATTCATGTAGTTTTAGAACTAGAAAAAGTAGCTTGTTGGAGCAGTTACCGTGAAAGTATTTGTAGAAAAAACAAAGTGAGGTGACAACATGTCTGTAAGAGAATGACTGTAAATGAGATGCCAGATCAGGGCCAACCACATTGCATATCCATCTCTGGATTTTGTCAAGGACCCTAAGATGAACAGCAGGGGCTCCAGACCAAATATGACAGCAATATTCCATGCAAGGGAGAATGGTTGATTTATAGATTTGAAGGATGGACTCAGGCAAGAAAAACTTTCTGGAGTGACGCAGAGAACCATCTTTCCTTGCAGTAGATGAAGCTATTGATTCAATGTAATTGTTCCATCTCAGATAAAAGTTCATTAATTTTTTTAATCAGTTAATCGTACATTTTTATACTTAATGGATGCAGATATAGGGACACTTATTCATACATAATTACAAAAAGAAGAATCAAGGATGTGAGGTAATACTGTTTATATTTATTTGGTTCTAATGCTCTTTAAAAAGGCATGAATCCACTTCTTGTGTTTTATTACTTTATCATATATTTTGATGAAAAATGTTTTTAATGTCATGTCAAAATGATTGACAGAGAAAAGATTAATTTAATAAACATTTCATCAGACCACTTCCTTATAATTAATTAAACAACTGCCTTGGTAATAGGAACAAAATGCTGCTACTCCCATAGTCAACCTTAACATTGACTATTACTACTATTAATAATAACAACAATAGAAAATAAATACTTTAAGCTACTCTGCTTTGTTGGATCACAAAGCAGAGTAGCTTAAAGTAATTATTTTCTATTTATTTTCAACCACACAATCCAAGTGAGAAGAAGGAATTATCAATGGTCAGGAATCAATGTATGCAGTACAGACATAATACAACTATTAGATGTATAAGTTTATTTAATCTGACCACTGCCTTATAATTAAGTAGCAAAATTTTGGTACTCACATAATCAAACTTGTTTAATAAGTTTATTTTTATTATAGTGGATACTTTGTTTTTGAAATAGACAATCAATTTTGATTTATTAAACAATGTGTATTATGTCTAGCAATCTGCACTTTCAAGAAATCTTAGTGAAGAAAGAGTTCTTGTCATGAAGAACATTGCAGCAAGCAAGGCTAACCCTTCTCTTTTTAAGGAAAGCACACCCTCTTCATCCAGAATATTTTTTAAAAGCTTCATATCGGCTCAGTTTTGTATTCAAAATGTAAATAAAGTAACTTTTAAAGGATTAATGGATTTTTGTCAGATTAAAAAATAAAATCCATTAATAGGTTTATTGTAAATTTTTATATTTAATGTGAGCTGGGCTTGTCATCATAGATTCAATTTTCTTCTGGTTTACTTTGAGTCTTGTTTCCTTTGGATTTGAAGTTTGTTTTGGGACAAAGTTTTGGAGGTTATTGCTGTCATCATTAATGAGAAAAACAAAATAACTACAAAATATGATACAGTTCCCCATTTTGATAGAATTAAAAGTTCACGTTTTGGACATATCAAATGGTCAAAAATTGGAATATGAAAAATATGCCCTGAGGTATATATTCCTGACCAAAGAAGTAGGGGTCAAGCAAAATTCTAATGGTGAAACAACATAATGAATTGGCCAAAGTTCAATAGCTACACCCATATATCAATGATTTTGATTGCTATATAATCTGTGTGTTTATACTGGCCACATGCAGTATAATATATTGTGTTAGCTGAGGGAGAATAAATACCCATAACACCAGAGGACATTGCTGGCAATCTGATGATTATGCAACTAATATGTATGAAACTTTAGACATTATGACAACACCATGTTATTGAAAATAATATCTGGGTTTTGCTATTAGGCGTAGAGTTCTGTCTTCTGTGTGTTGTTATATCCCTCCATCAGGAATGATTTTTTTATATATATATATATATATATATATATATGTTTACTGCTACCAGCAAGCAGAAATATTTCTTCTCCCGATGATGGCCATTTTGGCCAAAACTAGTCGAGGAATCTAAATGAAATAATAATAAAAAAAATGAAAGAATATTAATCTACAACCCAGTGTGTCTGAAGATTTTAATTTTTTAATATTTTTTTTTATTGTTCAAAATATATATATATATAGAGAGAGAGAGAGAGAAATGATAAATATATAGTTTTAAGGTAAGCTATATTTATGGGTAAAAGTGCTCAATAATAAGAGATAGAGCATATGTAAATGTAAAATTGGAAACTGAGGCCAACACCAAGCAGCAACAGACTGTCACCACTTGGTGTTGATCTCTGTGTTCAATTATACATTTATATATATATATATATATATATATATATGAAATTATCATTCAGCATTAATTTCCTTGAGCCCAATGCTTTTTTGTGTCACCATTCTGGATAATGGCTCTTCAGTGGGATTAGATGTGCCATCAATCATCATCTTCTTGAATCCTGATATTTTTATTACCCTCTCTCATCAGTAACATCTTCATTCTAGTGTCTTTGATTCTCAGTAACCCTTAGTGGCTTTATCACCTTACTTGAACAATGAGCAATGATAGCCCTCCATACTTCCTATTATTTGTAGCTCTTAGTAATGTTTGTTAAAATACAATCCCTCCCAGTTCATGGTCTGTTATCTATTAATGACAACTCATTAAGTAGCTTACTCACTGTTTCCCTTATTCTCTCTTGCCTTCAGTATGCCTTGTGAGTGTCAAATTCACTAATCACTCTTTCCTGATTTTGTGTCCCAGAAATTTAAACTGACTCTTTTTGATTCTAAGTAAAAATGTACCTTTTGTTCTAATTTTCCTTAAAACACCTTTGTTGTTCATATACTCCATCCATAGTATTCTCAGCCTTTGTCTGGAGAACTGCATCTTTGTTACTTCAAGTATTTTCTTCATCTCGGAGGAAATTGTTCAACATTCCCTGTCATATCAGAGGATTGATATTATATAGCAATTCAGCACTCTTTTATTTGTTTTAATGAAATTTTCATGGGTCGTGTGACAAAATGCTGTGACAAGGAAATTAGTTTAAAAGAATAAATATGCTATAATATAACACTTTATCGCAGAATTTCATACTAACAATAATTTCTCAAGCCATATATAATAGAACCTTGAGAATCAGTTGGTTAAAGCTGCCTTACAAATGCTTTATTAGTCAAAACAGATCCTACACTTAGTTTTTGGCAATCAGGCCTGATAAATAATTACTATATAATTTTTTTTACTAATACTCACCTAATACAAGGCACAAAGTAGGGAGTTACTGTATCATGCTGTATGAATGTAAGAAAAAGCACACCTTATGAGACTATGTAGGAAAGATAATGGTCAACCCTAGACTTGAAGAGGTCAAGATTGTAGAAAAGATCCTGCTGGGAGTCTGTTTCACAAAGCAGAAGTTCTTTGGAAGAAGCTGTGCAAATCGAACTTACTTCTCATTAATGGAATACAATGAGAATAAGGACAATTCATGATTGTGTACATAGCATGGTGAGTCTCAGCTGCAAAAGGTCAGGGCTGGTTGATCAAAGGAATGTAGTTCATCAGATAACATGCTATGGAAATAGTGATAGAGTAGTTAGAGGCTTGCAATATTTCATCTGTGAGAAGGGGATGGTAAAGTAGAAAATAATTCATCACCCACAAGGCCACATAGATGCTTTTGAACTCTTATCAAGACAGGTAGGTGAGGACTGGGTAGCCCCAGCCCAGATATGGCAGCAATACTCCATTCTTGTTCTGATCTGTTTTTTTTTTGTAAAGTGTATAAAATACTTTCTTGGTGTCAAAGAGGAATCCTAATTTTAACTTGCAATATAAAAAAAGAATAATGATAGAATTTAGTTAAAATGTTATCTTTGATTTGGAGGATACAAGTTAAATTTGCTAGGCTTATTTTTGTGAGAAAAAACAGCATCTTTGAAAACTTGAACAAATATACTTTTGTTTCTCATTCATTTTTCCTTCAGTTCTTTGCAAGTAAATCTTTTTTTTGCCTATTTTGTGTTTCTATCAGTTAATTACTTGAGTGATTTATTTACTGTCAATGTGATAAAGGTGAGGCAATTGCTTGGTTTAATTTGTAAAGTTTTCACTTGAATAATTGTAATTAATATGCCCACAATTACTCAACAAAGACATGATGAATCAATGTTTTTCTGTGATTTGCAACAGTTATTAAGTTCTTTGCATTCTTTCTCTATAACTGATACATTATTATATAATATTTTCTTTTATTCTTAATCACTTGGTGTAATGTTATTACTTATTTTCATTCAGCTGGCAGTGGTTTTTAAATGATGTGTTCACTAAATGAACTTTGTATTGATGAATATAACTTCCAATTTCAAGAGATGACTGAACACATTGTTTGTGTTGATTTTGAATATTTTGGTTGAGCCATTCTACAGCCTTCTTCAGAGATACAATTTAAAAAAAAAAAACAGTGCTTTTCTTTTTTTCAAAAAATAGTAGTAAACAAAAAAGAATTGGAGCAAAATAGTCTGAAGAACTGTTTTAATCATCTTTGTTTCTGAATGTTCCACTACTTACGAAATGTCCTATGATGAAAAGAAATGAAAATCTTTAGATGCTAAACCTGTTGGGCATGAAGGATGTGGAAGAATCTCTCATCCTGTTAATCTTATTTGGAGAGAGGGAGATTGTTTAGCAGAATATACCCTTGTATTTACATGCTAGAGAATAAAATATTTTTTCTGTTTACTAAAGAGGTACACTTCATTTATTCAGTCAAGCTGCTAGCAATAAACATATGGTCCTTCCATGTTCCATTAGCTGATAATGGACAGCAACTTTCATACTAAACCGGAAAGAAACCAAAGTATTTTGTGAACATCATGCTAATTTTGGTTTTAGTACTCAGGGCCAGCATGCCTTACCCCTGAAACCTAAGACCAGTGGGCAAGGGTTCATTTTTTTTTGGTTCTGTTGTGGCCTCAGCTATTTCTTCAGCACTGTTTTATGACCATCCACAATTTTTAAAATTATTTTTAAACTGATGTTACAGTGTCAGTCATCAGCTAACAATATACATCATGTATCTGCATGGCCAGTGTGGTGTGTACTACACAGGAGCCTCTGATAAGGTTGGAGCCCTAAAAGGGCTAATTTCAGTAGCGTTTTTTTGCTTTTTGTACTTTTTTAAAACATTTTTACTACCTAAGTTATATTGTCATTCATCAACTATAATAATTGACAAGGCTGGTGCTTACTACTACGAACCATGTGGAAGTCCCATGCCTACTTGGAAGGGGTGGGGCAGAAGTGCTAATTTCAGTAACGCATTTTTTTTTAATTGTAATTTTCTTTCTGAACAGTTCTTTTAAGTCAATTAGGAGGGTAATTGGAGGTCCTTTTCGAGACGAATGGTCAGGTTAGTTTTGTCAGTGACATTAGATTTGTTTTTGAGGCATGAGTAAATTTTAGTGTTGTCTGCATAGATGCCTACTTGGGAATCTATGATGTCAGGAAGATCGTTGTTAAAGATAAAGAACAGTGTAGTGCCTAAGATGGAGCCTTGGGGAACACCTGCGTTTGCGGGACAGGAGCTGGAGGAGAATCCATTGAGAACCAAGGGGAGGAGTGCGAATTGACCTTATATTTCCTTGAGGGGATGAAAGCATCATTTCCAGCTTTAGCCCAGGAGGAGACCTCAGAAACACATTCTTGAATGTGGAGTGTGAAGACAACATCCCAAGGAACATCACAGAGGAAATCCCAGAACAAGTCCCAGTCTGCTTGTTGATAGCAGAACGAGGATCTAGTGGTAGGAGGTTCTTTGTAGTGGGTGGAGTTGAAGGAGATGTTGACAGACAGTACAGCTTGATTGGAGTTACCAAGAGGGCAGAACTGCATGGTGCTACAAGACTCGGGGATGGAGGTAAAACATAGATTGAGAAGAGAAACCTCACCGTCCCAGTTGTAGGCAAAATGTGTGGGGAAGCCAACTATCTCTGTGAAGGATCAAGAAACTGAAAAATTAAGTGTTCGAATGCCTGCAAGGTCAGTAGTAGCATTCTTAAACCACTTGGTATGATGGGCGTTAAAATCGCCAAACACTAATATGTGAGCAAATGGATGGAGAGAGAGAGAGCCTTGTCTAAGCTATCAGAAATGCTATCAATTATTCCAGTCTTGAGAGGATGGAGAGCAATAAAAGAAGAAGAGATAGCTTACAGCATTGAGAAGAGATAGCCAGAGACACATGTACAAGTAGTCTGGCGATTCAAGAGTCAACTCTCTAGCCAGTGGGAGATGGTCCTTGATGTAAACATCAAGGCCATGCATGTGGGTTTGAGAGTTTTTTCTAAGGAGAGGAAGATAGCCGGGAATTGAGAGATCAGAGGAGGGGATAGACGAGTTAAGGTTGGTCTCACACAGAGCCAGTATATCCAGGCAGTTTGCAGTGAGGAAAGATTCCACACTGCAGAAATTGGTTCTAATGCCATGGATGATGGAGAATGAAATGTTGAAGGGTTTAGGTGATTTTTGAAGGGCTGGTTTAGGTTTACTTTCTTTATCTTTGTTAGTCATCATGTGGAATTATAAGATGGGGAAATGTTTTATTTGGTTCTCAAGCAGAAGATTTTTTCACTACATCACTGGTGCTTCAGTGTACATTCAATTCAAATATGGAATCAACAGACTCTGACTGGGGCAACCAATAATCATGAATTAAAATGTGCTAGTAAAACATTACAAGTCATCATGACTAAGGGTTCATTCACTGATTATGTCATATTATGTACTCTTTCTTTATCAGAAACTCTAAGGTCTGCTTAGCAAATTTATGATATTCTATTCCTCCTCTCTTCAATCAGTTTCAGGTAATTACATCTTCTGCTGAATGTTTCACCTGTAATTTTCATTAAGAACATTCCTGATGACACTAGCTCTCAACTTGATATCTATGCAGATGATATAACCATTTACTCCTGTCTTGATACTAAGTCTGATCAGTTCGATAAAGTCAAATTGGTGGTTGATCACAAAAAGGACCTACAGTCTGTTGTTAACTGGGGCAAAGAATGGCATGTTAATTTTAACACATTTAAAACTAAACTGTTCTCTGTTAATCATCTAAGAGACCCCTTTCTGCCTTCCATCAGCATGGCTGATATTAACCTCCAGAAGAGTGACTAGTTATACGTTCTAAGCTGACATGAAGTGGAAAGAGTACAGTGAATCCATTGCTAGGTCAGCTGCTAAGAAAGCTGGTTCACTGTGTTGTGCTAGACAATTTTTCTCTTCAGAATCTTAGATCTCTATAAGTTTATCATTTCCCCATGCTTAGAGTATTGCTGGCATGTTTAATCTGGTACTCCTGCTATTTATTTAGAGATTCTTGATAAAATTCAAAGGAGAATCAACAATATTATTAATCTTGACCTGACGTCTCGGCTTCAGTCATTTTCCGACCACTGTAAAGTTGCTTCCCTATAGTTTTGCTATAAATACTTTCTTGGTAATTGTTCAGATGAGCTCTTTGCTATGACACCTAGATTTTATGAATTTAAGCACTATAATAGATTGGCAACATGGTCTCATCAATTTACAATTGAATTGGCTAAATGTAACAGTAAGTTCTATGCTATCAGTTTTTTTTCTCACACTTTTCACTTGTGGAACTCTCTTCCAGTTACACGCTTTTCAGCCAACTCTTAACTTCAAAAATTTAAATGCAATGTTGATTGTTATCTCTTGTCTTTCTGATTACCCTTTGATTTTTCCTGCTCCTTTATAATGTTTTCTGTTTTCTAATTTTTTCACACTCAGCAATCTCTTGTGTCTCAGTGGCTTTACTGCCTTGTTTAGGGTGAATATGATTAATTAAAAAAAATGTGTTGGCTCTGTCAGTGTTGAAGAAACACAAATGTGCCTGAGCAGGAATTTGCAAAAGGGATTACCTAGCCACCTTAGTAGACTCCAGAGTCTCCTGAAACTTACAGATGGCCACTTCTTAACTCCTTCTCTGGCATAGATGTGTATATATGTTGTTACCAAAAGTGTCTTTTTCTGACATGGATGAATAAACACATCCAAACCATAATGTTCAAAAACCAGCTGCAGCCATGTTTATATGTCGATCTTGATTCCTTTTATACTCTTCAGAGCTTGAAATGAGTCCAATAATCAACTCATATGTCTGGTACTTCACGGTGCCTCAATTTCTTAGTTACTATATTAAAAACAAATAAAAAAGTTTGTCCGTAAATAAAACTTTTTTGCCAAAATAATTGGTGAGGAAGGGGTTAATAAATTTTTAAAAATAAATAATTCAATTCTTCTTGAAAAGTAAAATGTTATATATCTTTTAGTTTCATGATATTTAATTTCATAAAATTTCTAAAAATTAGTTAACATTGCAAGAAATAACCATTCCATTTGTAGATAGCAGAAGTTTAAGATTATCAAGAAAAAATTTTAATTCCTTTGGCTCCTTAATATTAGTTGTATTTTTCCACAGATATCTTTTAATTAAATTGTTAATTCTTATAAGTACATTCCATTTCTTTGTTGTATGGAAATTTATACTGATAAAATCAAATGGCAACAATAAAAAATGCTGATATTTGCTGCTGTTGACTGTAAACAGCCTATCTTCAACTTAAATACACAGTTCATGTGAATATCAAATGTGTTTGGATTTGATGAAATTAACTTAAATAAATTAAATAATTTTAATTAAATTACTTGCAAATGAATTAACCTTGAAGCAGTTGTTTATACAAACAGAATATGTGCTGCCGATGTAGATTTTGGGAACTTTATGACCGTGTCTTCTAAAACAAAAATCTATGGCATATGAAGCTGTTGTCTTAACAACCTTACTCTATGGTTGTGAGATATAGACCTTTATATAGATGAGACATTAAACAATTTGTGGAGTTCCATCAGAAAAAGCTATGATTAATAATGAAAATTAACTTGAAGGATTATATCTTCAACTTTACAGCCCTTGTAGTCAAACCAACAGCACTGAAGATACCATCATCAAAAATGGGCTTCAATGGACGGGCTACGTACTCTGAATGAACAGTAACAGATTCCCATGCCGAATCTATTACAGTATATTTAAATGTCAAATTATATTTTGGTTCCAGGCCAAGAGATATACATGACAAATGTTTCATGAATGTTTTATTTACACTATATTAGATTTTATTAAACAAAGAGAAGAGATGTATATATTAAGAACATTAACTGAAGACTTGAAAGTTAACAAACATCCACACAAAGAGAAATGTCTAAGTTGGGTGAAAAAGTAGGTGAAAACTGATTTCTGAACAGCAATTATTAGTGATGAATGTAGAGCTACAAAGAATGGAAGAGATGGCTGAACTATTCCATCATGGAATAAGTCAAGAAATATATCTATATTAAAGACTAAAGTCTATATGTAGACTATGTCTATATTAGAAGTCTATAGGGAGGAAGTAGAGTGATGGTTTCAGTTTGTATTGTAGACATAATTTTGGCCCCTTGAAAGAAGAAAAATGTCGAGAATTATTATAAGTCCTTATATAAAACATTTGGGGGGTTACACTACAGAAGCTTTAAGCTAAAATGTATTTTCATACAAGAAAATACTCTTTCACATTCTGAAACCAGACTATTGCTCCCCTTGCCAAAAAAGTTTTCAAATATATAAAATTAACAGAATGTCACCACCCTCACAAGATATTATTGCTATCCATCATTAAAAGAAATGTATATGAGGTTGGAAAACAATATTCAAGCAAAGAAGATTGTTGGAGAACAATAAAATCTCCTGCAATTAATGTTAACAAAAAAAAAATGTTAACAAAATCAATGAATGAAATAGTGATGAAAGTTATACAATGTAAAACAGCAGACATTAACATTCAAAATAGAATGATTAGTTGTCATACTCTCAATGAAGTTCCTTGCCTTGTAGATCTGTTGGATTTAAAAGTCATACCAGACCTTAAATGGATCTTGTATTTTCATACCATTATAGAATCGTCCATATTTCGTATTCATCTCCGAGATAAAATACACTCTTCCGTCAGAATCAGTTTTAACCAACCAACACCTCGCATTGCAAATCTCGACTTTCTATTGATATGTAACAATTGTCAAAAAACTGTTTTCTCACCCAGTTCGCTGGAGCCTATTTTGGTTTCCAGAAACAAATAAAAATGACCATCTCGACCCAATTCACCAGTCAGTCAATAAACTTCAGAGAGATGCCACACTAATCCACGTGTGTCACTACTTTGACTTAAGATACTTTTCGCGCGTCAACTGCTGACTCAAACATCAACATAATCTCTCACATCTCACTTACAACTTTCTAAGAAAAGTGTTCTTACACACTACTAAAATAGAAATTGTATTTTAAACAAAGACAAACACAGAACAATCCAAGGTAAACAACTCTAGAGAATTTAGACAATTAAACCCTAATTTATTCACACATAAAAACTCCTTCTTTATTCATGCATAAAAACTACACAAATTTCTGTATAAATAATATTTTCCATTTTGCTGTACTTGACGAGTTCTTAAACACTTGAACAATTTTGAACTGTAAATCAATAAGAAACCCAATTTATCAATGGTCAATTTCTTGCATTATCAAACTACAAGTTTTCAAATTGTATATTAATTGTACATAAATGCATGTTGTTTTATTGAAATCTCATAATCAATGTTTCTTACTCAATTGCCTTGTGATTGATTCGTTTTTGAATGTCTATATTCTATATTGTTGTGGATTAATATGGTGAACATGCCCGTAAACTAACCATCTTAATATAAAAACCTTGATACCAAATTCAAACTCATAGCAATCCCAAGACCATGACCTAAGATGCCAGAAGAATGGTCTGTTTTTTGTAACACTCCAGAAAATATCTAACTCTTGCTACCATGCTCTATCTTTACATGAGTCAAGATATTGATAATGATGCTATATCTGGGATGGTACTGCCCAGCCCTCACTCTCCAGCTTTGACAGAGTTCAAAAGTGATTATAAAGACTGATTATTTTCCACCCTGTAGCCCCTATCCTATGAAATATTGCACACCTCTAGCAACTCTATTGCTATTACTAAGGCATATGTTCAAATGAGATATATTCCTTAGTTCTTCCAGTTCAGACCTTCACAGTTTGAATGCACCATGCCAAATTCACAGCATCAAATCATCCTTATGAGTTTTGTATTCCTTTGGCAAACAATAAATTCTGCTCAGACAGCTTCTTCCCCAGAACTGTTACTTAGTAAAAAAGATTCCTGAGAGAATGTTTCCTTCCACCAACCACTATAATCTTAACCTCTTCAACCCTAGGGTCAACTTATATCTATCACACATATCATCAAATTATGTACTTCTTACTTCCTCTTTCCTCCTCCCTTACAACAGTCTCACTCAGTAACACCATACCTTGAGTGGCTCTTGGGCCTTGAATTGAGTGAACAAGCAAAAAAAATGTATTTAAGAATATAAAACATTGTGTCAATCAAATATTTGTTTCTGTGGTCTATATATTTTGGATTTTATTTGTAATATTAAATATACGTTTGCACTTAGGGTAAAGTCATAAGTAATGTCTGTTTTTGGGAACCAGTTCTAATGATGCATTATCCTAACTTCTAATAATACATGGCAGTTAAGAATAAATTTGGAGTACACTGATATACATTAGCTTTTGCACACCAGTGGTATCATACACAGTGGATTAATGGAAAACTATTGTTCTCCTCTCTGACAACACAAGGACATATACAGCAAGAATAACACATGAAAAATGTTATTAGTCAGTTGGTCTGCAGCCACCATATTCACCCGACCTTGTACCAACCGATTATTTTATTTTTTGGTCATTGCAAAATGCTTTGATGAAAAAAGCTTTCTATAACGAAAACCAAATTCAAGAGTTCATAACTTTTCACATCAAAACATGTGGAATTTTACTTATAAGGTATCAAAGAGCTGCCTGATAAGTGGCATCAATACATAGCAAATAATAGTGAATATATAACTAAATAAAATGGAATTGTACTTTATATTTTGATGAATAAAGTTGATAAATGAAAATGGAAATTATTTATAACTCAGCTTTGATTGCATAATCATAATGATAATGGTAATATTAGCTGTTTCCTTACAAGGAGACATTTAGCATTCATTGACTGAGCAGCCAGTACTACTTTTGGTTGAAATTTATAAAATATTTCACTTAAACAATATTTCAGGAAAATTGGATTCTCGAATCCAGTAGCTGATATTGTTCTTTCTAGTATTGGAGGGGGTTTTCTTCATAACTTTTTGCTTGAAATAGTGTGGCGTGTCAACATATTGATTATATCATTATTTTCTCTTTGAGTTAAATGTGGAATCCATTTTAACAGTTGTTGCGATTAAAAGTCTTCAAGTGATGTGGTTTCTGTTATCTTGTACAGTTCTTTGTTTGTGAATCTTTAGTGTCATTCTACAATGTTCAGAAAAAGATGAAATGTGCTGAATATGTGCCATGCATGACATCCATATTGAGATATGACAAGTCTATAAAAAAAACAGTAATTTTTTGCAACTCCATTTAGATAAAGTATTAAAACCTGATAAGTGACAACAAGTCAGTGTAAAAAACAGTGAATATATGATTAAACAAAATGTAATTGTACTTTATTATTTGAAGAATAATGTTGATAGACAAAAAAAGGAAATTATTTATAACTCAGCTTTTTGATTGCATGAAAAAAATACCTGATATACCCAAAACAAGTTTTTGTCAACATTTCTAAGAAGCTTTAACGCACAGGACATTGCTGAGATAAATAATAATAAATCCTGAAAATTTCATTGACATCATTTGGTTAATACCAAATTTATTGCAAAAAATTGATTTGCATAATGAAATATTTCATAAGCGATGCTGAGTAAATGCTGATGATTATCAAAGTTTTTTTTCATTATCAATTTTCTAAGCCATTAAATTAAAACAAAATACAACAATTAATATTTTCAAACTTCCTACTTGGGTGATACTTGAATCATTGATCAAGATGATTTGAAATGGAATCAGATATTCTAAGGATTAAGAACAAACACAGAAGTACATCAATTCTCAAAAAGCATATATTATATGCCAAGTGGTCTTTGTTCCTGCCAACACACAATAAATCTCTTTTATCATTTCACAAGATTAATGTTATGCCCAAAGTGCCTCTTTCAAATGAGAATTGGTTATGTTATTTAATCTTTCATCTGTGATAAGGAATTTTTTTATCGAAATACATTATATAAACTTCCCATTAGTGAGCAAATAGCCAACAATGTCTTGTTTTATGCCCAGTAAGGAAATAATAATATATTTTTTGCCCAGTAAGGAAATAGTATTCTTCTAAGATCATTAAATATTCTACTACATTTCCCTGTAGTCATTAAATGGTTTTATAAATCTTGTATAAGGCCCTAAGGTGATAAAAAGTATGAACAAATAATGTTTTTTGTAGTCTGTTATTCACCATATGTTAATCAATAAAAATCATACAAGGCATTTTGTATTCTTATAATATAGAAAAACTTTTATGAACTAAAAATATTTCGATAAATTTAATTGTGTCTTGATGACATCATATAACACACTTTTGTTCTAAGTATATCTATATATACTCGATTGCTACTTCCATAGCAGTGTTCAGATGTGCTTCATTCTTTAGTTTCAACAGTTCAGACATTTGCAGATAGGACATGTGGTGCTACATCCACAGAGTTAAATCACTGTCATTTGCTCCCTTTTCCAAATGTAAGGAGAAAGTTCCACTCAAACTTTGTGGAACAGACTCCCACGTGGATGCTTCACTGAACATAACAATCTTAACCTTAAAATATCAACAGCCAATGACTCTCTATCCTCATAATCTTCACTTACTACCACCTTTTTATTCATGTAACACATCTCAATCACCACAACAATCATAACAGTAACACTCTACCAAAAATAGTTCTTGAGCTTTGCATTGAATGAATATACTTATCAAAAAATTATATCATCAGGTGAAAAAAAGTATGAGATACCAATTCAAAATGTGGTAACCATTGCAGAATCCCAGAATGGAATGGTAAACAAGGTAAAAAAAAAAAAAAGAGATGCCAATTCAAAATGAGGTAGATATTGAAGAATCCCAGTATAGAAAGACGAACAATGTAACCTTGTGCTCTGTATTTCCAATCTCTCTTAACTGACTTTAAAAGCAGCAAGTTAATATGCCACATATCAAATAAGAAATCAATTGAAACAATCATGTAGAAATAGTCATAACCTATTTTAATAAAATAAATCACGGAACTGTTTTGATACCTGCAAGGAACACAAGATTTATGTTTAAGATGATAAGAAATTTTCTATTAACCTTAATTTCACTAACAGGAACAAAGATTTTACTCTCCAACTACCAAGAATGAATGAGAATTTGTTAAATAACAATTGAAACTTTTAAGCATCAACAATCACAACATCTGAATAAAAATAGGTATTTACCAAAGTGTTACCTTTCACAGGTCTGGTAACAATATGACTGGGAGTAGACATGTAAAGACTTAAATTATTACTAAAGAATTACAAAGACCATTTTTAGCAAGGAACTTTTTAGTAATATCCAGTAAATAATTAATTAACAAGTCTATTTATTATTAGGAAGCACCTACATGAAAACTCAAGTCATATTCTCAAATAGACTCATCAGATAAAGATTTTTATATGGATTTCATACATGGCGTCAAACCCCTTCAGAAATATATAAACTGTCAACCGTATCAGAAACTACATCATGCGAGAAGTTTCAACAGTTGCAACACTTAAAATGGATATCACATGTAACTCAAAGAGAAAATAATGACATAAGCAAGATGTTGACATTCCACACCACATCAAATAAAAGGTTAGGAAGAAAACCCCCATCATTACTGGAAAGAGTGATAATAACTACTGGACATGAGAAACCTATTTTTCTAAAAAAATTGTTTTAAGAAAAGTATTTTATAAATTTCAACCGAAAGCAGTACTTGTTGCTCAGTCGATGAATGCTGAATGTTTCCTTATAATTACTATTACCATTACATCTATGGCACATATTGTTATTACGAATTCAAGATCAGACTCCAGCAGTGAAAAATTTTGACTAAATTCATGAGGCACTTGGATTTATCAATGACTTTTATAATCTGACTGATTGATTGTCATATCTTTAAGACACTGACACTTAAATGCGAGACACTTAACTCTCCTTGGAAAAATTTAAAATCTAAAAAAATGAGGTTTTAGCAATTTAAATCTCTATCTATAAAAAGCAGGATGTATGTGTGTGTGTGTGTAACGAATGCACGGCCACAATTTTCGATGGATTTGCACCAAAATTTATATGCACATGCTCCAAGTTAGCGGGGTAGCTTTGTATTTCCCAACTCACATTGATAGTGGAAATAATTGATTTTTTCACGCTTCTACGGCAGTTTTCATGTAGTTTGTGGCCATTTTGTACTGGCCAGAGTGAGAGCCAATAGCTGGCTGCCACGGATAGGCAGGAAGATTCTATTGGCCAGCATGACAGCCAACGGCTGACTGACATGAATGTTAACTAGCATGCTAGCATGCAAAAAAAATCGATAGCTGCATTCGTCACAAGTGGGAAAAACTTAAATCTGCATGGCACTTTACTCCAATTGGCTCATTCGCTTGCTTAAACTTACAATGTTGATTCTGATTCCGCAGAACTGGGTTGGGTGTGAAAAAGTATTTGTTGTTAATATTCTTTTTTCATTCGTTTTTTCCAGTTACGAGTCCTTTTTTAAAGCTGATCGTTTTGTGTTCATTTTGTTTATTTCTTTTTTCATAACAGATTTAATGTTTAGTATAGAGCTTAGAAAAAATTTGCAGTCTGAGAAGTAAGGCATGTAGCAACATCAGCATGGCAAAAGGCACTCCTTTAAAGGCAAGGAAGGGCAAAAATATTTTAAGTAAAGTGATAGCGATTGCTGTATGAGTCGTACGAATTTTGAATCAAGCATGGGCAACACCAGGCCATGCTGCTAGTCATGAGTATAATCGTAAAATTCAGTGTGGGAAGGTATTTAGGGAACTTGAGTTCACAAAGAGGGGAAAACGGCTCAGAACTCTGAGAACTATTTATATAGATAAAAGAGAAAATTAATGTTATTTTATTTCTACTTAAAATGTATTTTTGTTGTCTTTAAAGTATTTCTGAAAAGTGCATATGATAAAGAAGATGGCACAGATGAATTTACAAAAATGGTATACTCATACCAAACTAAGTATGAAGACTGATACTACAAGAAAACTGAAAGTGTTATCCTGATTAGGAACTTTCATATGGTATTAGCTTTTTAACATGTTATCGAATGCAGAAAATGTGATTGACAAATTTAAATTCCAGCTAAGGCCATTGCATTCAGTTTTGTCCAAATTACTTAGGAAAAGTATGTATCTACCATTTCTCCTCTCCACCACAAGCAATGTGTTAAATGGCAGGGTAGATTGGACTCCTTAGCTTTGGTTAGCAACCAGCCTAGGAGAAAGACAACACTGACTGCCTAACCAGTTAGGTGTTGGGTTAGTCACTCCACCCTGTAAATTACTAGCTTTGGAAAACATAAGCACTTAGCATGGTGAGGCAGTGGACCTATGCTCTACTTGGAGTCTTCAGAATTTACAAGAGAATTTAGTCTTTTACATTGAATTAAGAATATTTCTTTTATTCTGTTTTCATGCTGTCATCCTATTTTCCTCTCTCTCCCCCCACACACACTATGTGTATATATATATATATATATATATATATATATATATATATATATGTATATGTATATTTAGGCAGCAATCCTTCCTTTATGCATGTTTCATTAAAAACAGCAGACAAGATACTATGGTTAAGCTTTTTATTTAATTTTTCTTGTGTTCTTACAAGAGCTTCCTTTTCTGGACAAAGGGTGTGTAAAAACTGTCCAAATATTTTATATTTCCGAGTGCTTTTGCCTATACCTTTAGCCATTATCAAGGATGATTCAATTTTCAGCTTAATTGAGTGTGTGCATTCTGTGTATGTATTAGTGTGTGGTAGGGATGTTTTTATCTGATCATAGCTCCATTAGAACCCATTTAAACACACACTCAGATTTACCTGACACCATTAGGAACATACTAGTAGAAAACACAAATATATTAACTGCATCCACCTGCAAAAAAAGACTAAAAATAATGGAAGCTTTAATAATGATAAAAAAGAAAAAGTCATTAGCTATGAACAAAGCCACAATGTGCTGACCATATTCGGAAATTAAAAACACCCCTAGCACTTGGAAATATAAAACATTTGGACAGTTCTTACACACACTTTGTCCAGAAAAGAAAGCTCTTGTCAGAACACAAGAAAAATTAAATAAAAAGTACCTTGTCTGTCGTTTTTAATGAAACATGCATATATATATATATATATATATATATATATATATACATATATTCAAGAAAAACATTCAAATTACCAACACAAAAACAGAGAATGTCTCATATCAAGAATATTTAACATCGAAAAACATAAAGGAAAAATTAATTATTTTTAATAATATGTGGAAATCTCCACCTTTTACCTGAAGACAGTCGTGATACCAGAAACATGTGTAGTAAAATTATGGAAAATAAAGCATAATATTTTTTTTAAAAAAATCTACATTACAACCAAAAACTTTTTTTGTAACGCTCTGCTTTTTAATATACACACTTTTCTCTTGTTGGAACCACTATAACCTCTTTTTATATTATATATATATATATATATATATATATATATATATATATATATATATATATATGAAAAAAAGATATATAAATTTTATTATTGCCACAAATAGGATAGATGTCAACATTAATACTAAAGAAAAAAGGGTGGAAATATCTGAGGAACTTTTTGGTCAACACCTTGACAGAGAAAATCATTGGCAAAATTATTAATAATTTTTTAAAACAGGAACAATGAAAAACAATTTAATAAAATCATAACAATCAATATTGGTAAATCAATTATATTTGTAAAGATAAAAAAGAATAAAATTGTTAAATAAACTTGAACAAGATAATAGAAATGGATCAGGAGAGAGGGAGAAAAAATGTTCCAAAAGAAGGAAATAAATAAAACTCTCATTTTGTCGGCAAAGAGTTGCCTTTCTTAATTTAATATTGACAGCCTCAATGATCTTAAGTAAATGCTGAGATTGTACTCTATCTACAATCTGAAACCATTTCTCTTGGTATTGGCCAGAACATGTGGGATTTTCAATCAAGTGCTGGCCAATGGCTGAATCCAACACTGATTGTATTACTCTTGTTGACCTCACACCATCTAATACAAGTTGAAACATGCTGGTTGATTCTTGTAATAGAGCGTAAACTAGTTTACCCCACATAATCAGCATGACATTTAAAATAATAAACCTCAGAACTATTAAAGAAAGGGTGAAAATTAAAAAAAGAAGGAAAAACATTTCTGGTGGAGAAAACAAGCCACAATTTAGTGATCCAAAAACACTTAGAAATATAGGAAACCATTTAGTCAACTAAAGGTTGACCATTTTTCCCAATCCAAGGTAATTTCATACAAATAGGAGGGCACTTATCAGGACTATGAGTAGAAGAAGGATTAAATTTTGAAATTTTAGGCATAAAAACGCATGCAAAAACATCCTAAGTATAACCATTATCCAGGAGGATATGTTTTTATCCTACATAACTCTTCCTCCAACCTCACAGGGAATCAAATCATTTATGCACAATGTACCAGTGTATTAATCAAACTGGTCTTTCTACTTCTTGGTACAAAAGATTTCCAATCAGTATACAAACCAGTAAATGTTGGTTTATGATAAACACTTGTAAGAAACTCCTTGGATCTCTGAACTAGTACATGCAGGAAAGGTAGAGAACAATCATTCTCCTTCTTCATAGTAAATTTTAAAGAAGGATTCAACTTCTCAAGTTGATCAAGGAAACCAATCACCTCCTGTTCATCACAAAACAAAACAACCATATTCACAGACCCTCCATGTATCATCAACATACTGATAATACATGGAGGCTTTCTGTATATTTTCAAATAGCCAATCTTCATAAAAGCCCAAAAAATATTTGCTAGAACTGGACCAAAAGGGCTGCCCATTACAATGCCATCAATCTGACTGTACATCACATTAACAATTGACATTAATTCCTAAAAAATACCTTCAGGAAAACTGGGGGAACAGAGATGACCGTGATAGAAGACATCAGTGCAAATATCAATAGTTTCCAAAAGAGATACATTAGTAAATAAACTAATAATATCAAAAGACACTATACACCACAAAGCAAGACCAGCATCTAATTCCTAATTCTTTGCTTTAACAAAATGAAACGTATGAAGAATGCGGTTACTAGAATAAAGTGATGAAACTGGTTTCAAAATCTCAGTCAACTATACAGCAATTTCATTTCTGTTATGGGAATCAAATGGACCAATCTTATGGAAATTAGTATTGTCTGACAAAGAAGACTCTATCTTATTGATATAATCTTGTTTATCGAGAACAACAACACCAGAACCTTTATCAGGTTGGATGATATATACATATCTTTGTTTTTTTAACAGACTTGACAGCATGAAAATGGACAGAATGCCACAGGCAATCTTCACTATTAATTAGGGAGTCAACATATTTGTGTGAAAAATCAAGCAACCTGGTCTTTATTTGTTAAGCAAGTAGTTCAAATTTTTAGATGCCAAAACATTTAACTATATATCCAAACACATATTTAAAAAAAAAAATTAATTAGTGCCTTAGATGTGATAGAATTAGTAGACAGAATAGTATATTTTTTTTGATTCATTAGGTTTCTCAGAAGGGGCCTTTTTTTTCTTCTTTTTTTTTTGTTTTAGAATATTTTATGGGCCTTTTGTTTTACATTGAATATAAAATAATTAGGGTAAAATTTCTAGAGAGTGCCTTAATCGCAAGGTCATCAACAGTAAATTTGTGCCTCTAAATGAATTCAGCAAGATAAAAAAAAAATCCAAAATTCTTAGCACCCATCTGTTATGCTCATGTATAGTCCTACAAACAACAAAATTTAGTCCAATGGAGTCCTGAAGGATGAAATATGTCACAAGTAAACTTTTTCCACTTTGTCATACAATTTTCAATTTTCTCAATACTGTTCTTGATATATATATATAATGGACAAAGTCCGACAATTATTTAAAGACATTTTTATGTTTAACATTCTTTTTATAGATACAAGTATTATAAACAGAGCATTTACTTAAATATTTGTATCTATAAAAAGAATGTTAAACATAAAAATGTCTTTAAATATATATATATATATATATATATATATATAGATAGATAGATAGACAGATAGTTAATCATTTCACCTCAAGCAAGGTGTGAATGCGATTTGTATGCAGGGGGTTACAGAGTGTGAAAGTGAGAGAAAAGACTGGGTATGGAGGGATTGAGGAAAGGATAAAAGATGAAAAATATATATCATTATCACATATATATATATATATATATATATATATATATATATAAGTTTGAGATAAAATAACTGTTTTGAGCCCCAAAACTGAAATTGCAATAACTCGGCTCAAATGAAACACTATTAGAATGAACACAAAGTTATCAAAATTCAAGCTGTACATTTATTCCATCATGATAAAAACTGAAATCACAGGAATTGACAAACAGATGGAAAGCATTTTCATCCTGGGCCCACACTGGTATAAACATGCAGCTGCATATATGCATCTGAAATTCAGAAAAATGAGATTTGGAACAAGAAAACCCTATGTATAAGGAACAAAGAATATGGAGTAGGACCACAATGCATCATTTTTTCCTAGGTGTTTTTTCAGTTTTCTGCAAAATCATCAAATCATCTGGAGGATCTTTTGATGGGCAAAAATTTGGTTTTGGGAAGTTTAAATGGTGAGGGATAACAAAAAGACGACTATATTTCTGATTATCGTACACAAATCGCTTTTCATCAACATTAAATGCACAAGAAAGACATATGTTCTATAAAAAAGCAAACTGCAGCACGCATCAAACTATGCAATCTACAAATCACCAGTCAAATAATGAGGTTACCCATTATTTTCCTATGGATTATTGTTCTCATCTTTGTTGTTTTTATCACAAGGTTTCCTTCATTGTACATGTTATGAAATGTGATTTCCTTCATATTTTCTTAGTCCAGCAGTAGTCTGGTGTATCATATTTTGCCCCTCCTTTTATTGCTTGGGCACTTATATCATCTCTATAATTTAGATATGCTAATTAGGCAGTCATTTACATATCACTACAGTACCCTCTGGCTTTCATCAGGGGTTTTTGATCCAGGTAACCATCAGCAAATTTTGAACCAAAACCTTTATTTAATCTACAAGGGTAGATTTTTCTTTCCTCACTGTCCAGAAAAAATCTTGTTTAGTTCTTATTTAGTACTGTTCAATTATTGCTCACCCCATTTCCATCAAGTTTAAGTCTGTACTGCCCTACCCAGGGATCGAACTTGCCATTATTATGTCACCAAATTCTTAAAACAATGTTTCAATACACAAGGCTATTTCATCCCATTTCTACATTTTCTTCAATTTGCCAGTTTGTGCCAAATGTCTTACAAATTTTGTATAGATTCCTCCAAGCATTGGTCTTAATGCCTGAATGCTTCTAGATGAGCTTCTATTGTTGCCATCAATTCTTCATGACTAGACTTATTTTGGGGATCCATATCCCAAGAAATAAATTTAGGATATCATCAACACATGGTCTATTATTAAGGTGGCTTTAGTCCCCAGGCACTCTTCATGTTGCAGGTGGCTTCCAAAGCACAATAACTGAGTTTGAAATCATGGAACATAATAACAAAAATTCTTAACTAGCAACATCTGTGTGACTTATTAACTAAGGCATTAAAACTAATGCAGGGAAATTAGTGAATCAAAGAAAATGGACAAGTGTGTTGCAAGGGCCTAGTGGATTGAGGCATTGGTTTGTGAATTAGGTAACATATGCTGGTGTTTGGTTTGGATTCGTTAGTTCAATGGCATATCAAATCCTAATGGATCATTTAATGCTGGAATATATATAATAATGTATTGCTGGTAATTTTTTATTTGTTTTTATTTTCTATCAAAATGTATTGCTGGTAATTTTTTATTTGTTTTTATTTTCTATCAAAATGTATTGCTGGTAATTTTTTATTTGTTTTTATTTACTATCAAAATGTATTGCTGGTAATTTTTTATTTGTTTTTATTTACTATCAAAATGTAATGCTGGTAATTTTTTCTCATGTATTTTTATATTTTCATGTTTTGTCCCAGGGGCTCACTATTTGCCCATAACTGGGACCCTAACAGATGCTACCACCCTGGGTCAAGGTGGACCTAGAAACAACAGCAATTAAGTGGTTCCTTAAAACCTCCTGATCAGAGGCCTTGCTGCTGTATGTAGTTTATTATCATATACAGGATAAGCTGTGGATGGCCTCAGCAGCATAATGTTTTGAATTGGCATGACCCAGAGAATAGTTACATGCTTTTGAACAATTCATGATGCATAGAACATAAAAATCACATTTAATCATCTTTGAATTGATACAAAAAAATAATAAATGTAATCAAATCACTTAAAAAATAAAAAATACTTCAATGAGGCATCACAGAGATAAAAAATGATATGTATCAGATGTGCACATGAAAAATATGTTGAA
>CAHIKZ030001180.1:980000-997500 GCA_903632075.3 Acanthosepion pharaonis
AGCAGCCACCCTCTTGACAAAATGCATGCATGAAATTAAAAATATAAAATGGTGACAATGTACCCATTGCAGCCTGTATATATATATATATATAGACATGGCCTGAAAATTGTGTTCAAGCATGACTGTTGCTGCTCACTATATATATATATATATATATATATATATATATATATATATATATATATATATATATATATTAAGAAATGGACAAAAAGTCCGACAATTTATTTATTAAAGCCATTTTATGTTTAACGTTTTTTTTTATAGATACAAGTATTTAAGTAAATGCTCTGTTTATAATAAACAGTATTAAATAACATTTACAGGCCTGAATGTTCGAAATTTTCATAGAAAATATTCGTCCTTTGACAGATTCGAACCTGCATCTATATGGAACCATCATTTACCTTTGACGTGCCTTAATAAACTCGAAGCGTTCAGTAGAGCAGTAAATTTACTTGAAGTTTATAAACTTCATGAATTTCTTCATCTTGCCCTTTGTAAGCAGTCGGTTAAGGCACGCCAGCATAAATGACGGTTCCATATAGGATGCAGGTTCAAATCTGTCAAAGGATGAATATTTTCTATGAAAATTTTCAAACATTCAGGCCTGTAAATGTTATTTAATACTGTTTATTATAAACAGAGCATTTACTTAAAATACTTGTATCTATAAAAAAGAACATTAAATATATATATATATATATATATATATATATATATATATAAAGAGAGAAGAAAAGAAACGATACACATGCATGCACACACATGCAGTATCAAATATATGCATGTACATAAACAAAATTACAGCATAAATGAAATTTATTTGAATTTAACTCAGAGAAGGCTGATCAATAAAGCAACAAATTCTAGGGTAAAATTAATCAAAACTATATTTTTATAACTTGAAACAATGGTGTAAATCATATCAGGAAGTGTAAATAACATTATTCTTAGGTTAGAGTTTTGAAACTCCACTGATTTTTTTGATTCTATTGTGCAATACAGTGTCCTGATTGACATTCCTTAAGACAAAAATAAGACAAAAATAATGCAGATTCTAGAATATATATCTCACAGATTATTTTGTCAAAAAAAAAAAAGCTTTTCATATGTCCAGCTATAATGAGAGTACATTTCATGGTTTAAGGAAAGAGAAACTAGTGGAATCCTTTTTTGAGGCTTCCCAAATTGGTAGGCACAATCTTAGCAACATAAGTTCTGATGATGACACTGCATTTTTTTAATTATTTCACCCCAATCAAGGCAAAAAAGCTACTATGATGCAGAAGGTGAAAGAATATGGATATAAGAAAAAGCAAAACTTTATTAAGGAGTGAAAACAATAAAAGAGCAAAAATTTAGAAGACAGAAAATAACAATTGATATTGAATTTAAATTTTTGAAGATAAAACTTGACTGGAAAGCAATAAGCCCAGAAGACACTTCCTCAAGTGAGAAGTGTGAGAAAAGAAACTGTTATCATAGAACTTACTTATAGCATTTTAAACTGCAAATTGATGTTATATTGCCACCAACATAGGGTTGAGACACCATATAGGAGAGTTCATCAGGACAATTAGCATGCAAGTATTTGTTGATAGCAGACACAAGAAAAAACTGCAAAAAATTTCAGACAAGATACAAAATGAAAGCAGGAAGAAAGGACTAACCATCTTAAGAAGGCAGAATGTATAGTTGTTAACAAGAGGAACAGCTGAAAATAAGAGCTACAAATTAGAGACATCAGAAAATGTTACTCTGAAATTAAAAGGTAATTTTGAATATTGAAAGAGGTCCTCCAAAAGATAAACAAAGTATTAAAAAATAAGAACATTTTGTTAAAAACAAAGAAAAGTTTTGATCTGCTATGTGATATCACTCCTCCTGTATATCAGCAAATACCAGAGAATTTCTTCACAAAGGAAGACTTGAGGCAACAGAGATGTGATTCTATAGAAGTGTGCTGAAAATCTCATATGAGTAATAAGGAAGTTTTGAAGAAAATAGAAACAAAAAGGACAATTGTATTTAGAATCAGAAAGAGATAATTGAAATTTCTTAGACATATGATGAGGAAAAACATACTGGAGAACTTGACACTCATATGACATACCAAAGACAAGAGAGGAAGAAGGACACACAAAGTAATCTAGCTAATGAATTTGTGCAAATGGATAGCAGAACAGAGTATCTGAAAAATGGTAAGGACACAGAATATTATTTAGAGTTACAAAAAAGAGAAAGTTGCAGGGGGTACTACAATTGCCTACACCCTGAAGAGAAGCAATTACATAAAAGATGAAGAAGCAATTTCAAACATTGAATAATTGGAAGATTATTTGAAATCTATGAATAGTTAAAGTGGAGAATGAAAGAAAAAGGTGACTAAGAGAGAAAATAAATAACTTGAAAAATGACATGCATGGAGATACCTCAAATGTTCTAGAAGTAGACAAGCTGATATGTATTGGCATAAATGAATCAAAGCAAATACTAACCTTCAACCTTTAAAAAAAAAAGAATAGCCTGACTTGGAACACTCAGATAAGTATTGAACTGTAACTTAAAAGAAAGTATTCTTGGATTATTTCAGAATATTGTTAGAACAAAAATAAGCAGAGAAAAAAAAACTAAATTAGTTCATGAAATCAATAAGCAATTATAGCAGTAATTTTAGGAGAGAAGTCATCTTAAATAAAGCTTGTAAACTTGTAGACTCATTTTCCAGTCTGCTTCCTGTTTCCCACAGAAACAACATTACCAGCTGATTGCTGGTCTCTTGCTATTTTATGGTAAATATTTAGTTGAGCTGCATTCTTAAGTTCTAACCGTTCAGACCTTTACCATGCTATGTCACTTCCATGGAGTAGAATCACCCTCATTTTCTCTACGTACTGAATTTAAAAAGAAAGTTCTATCCAGTTTTTTTTTTCCCCAAAGACTGCAATTTTGTGGAAAAGACACTTTCATGTATGCTTTTTTGAACACTGAACAAATTCTATTGATCCACCTTATTTTCATAATCTTCCTTTTTTACCACCTTCACATTCATGTGTATTACACACCTTATTCATCATAACCCTTTTAACAGTAACACTCTACCTTGAGTGACATTTAAGCCTTGTATTGGATAAATTTAAAAGTATTAAAAAATACCAGTAACAATAATAGTGTAGCTGTGTTTCATCTTGTTAGACATAAAGTCGTGATTTTTATTAAATTTTGTCTTAAGAAATTCCCATTTGAACAGTTAGTTGTTATCTTCATCTTTGTTGTTGTGACTAACCAACTCAAAAGATGCAGACAATTCCTTTTCATAAAAATCAAAAGTATCAAGTGAGCAAAGAGTGTGGGGGAAAGGAGAGAGAGAGAGAGATAAAAAATAAAACAAATTCATCGATTAAAGTTACAAATATTGCCAATGCAGCAACAACCAATTCAAAGGCTGGAAATGATTCCTTTTTCATTCGAAAAACAAAAAATAACCAGGTGTGGGTAGGAAAAGAGAATAGAGAAGAGAGAAACTAAATTCATTGATGAAAGTTACTGATATTTCTGATACACCAACCAACTCATAAGCTGCAGATGATTTCTTTTTTTACAGAACAAAACCAAAAGCCAAAAACATCTAAGATTTTAGTGAAGGACAAAGAGAGACAAGAGTGGATTTGATCATAATTGATTACTTAAATTGATTTTGTTAAACACTCAATGATGTTTCTGAATAAATCATAATCTTTTGTAATTTTAGGCATTTGTTTATCTGCAGTTCTTCTTCTCTTCTGAAAATAAATTTAATTGTATGGACAATGATGCAGAAATCTCTTAGCATCAAAATAATACAAAGAAATGGTGACTGCAGCAACTATGATATCATGCATGTTAATTAAATCTTGTAAAAGGAAGAGGAATGTTTGAATTGTTTTATCCAATTAATTTCTGGTTTCATAGGAGGAGAATCCCAATGTCAAACTGGAACCACAAAGGCATAAACAAATGTAAGGCAGTCAATGTATGCACATACTTAAACTTGATTTAAAGCAGATGATGCTGTGATGAAAATAGTGCTTGTAAGATAGACATTCATACCAGAAAACTAGTGAGCAGATCGTTAAAAAATAATCTAATTTTGCTAATTGTGTGCCAGAATTCAAATTTTTCCATTGTCATAAAGATGCATAAAAGGAGCCAATTATCAGTGATATTGATCTGAAGGCGATTTAAATAAACACTGAAATGTTATGAAAATCTGTGACATTTTTTTTGTGTTTTCACCAAATTTATTAGTTTCAGTCATAAATAGTTTCCATTTTTATTCATCAATTTTATTCTTCAAAAAATAAAAGTACAATTACATTTTATTCAATTGTTCAATGCAAAACCCATTCAGAAATATCTAAATGGTCAGCTGTATACAAACACTTCCTAATATCAATGATTAGAAATAGGACTGGCACTTCAGAATCACAAGTAACAAACTGTACCAAATAACAGAAACTACATCACTTGAAGACTTGCAACAGCTAAAATGGATATCACATGTAACTTGAAGAGAAAATAATGATATAATTATGATGTTGACGTACCCACACTACTTCAAACAAAAAGATAGGAAGGAAAGTCCCATCAATACAGGAAAAAGCGATAATAGTTACTTTACTTGAGAAAACTATTTTTAAATTGTTTTAAGAGAAGGATTTAGTAAATTTCAACCAAAAACAGTACTGGATGCTCAGTCAATGAAGGCCAAATATTTCCTTATAAAGAAATGGATAATATAGCATTACCATTTTTTGCAATGACTTAGTATCACTTATCATATAGCTGACTGATACATTTTGAGTAAAAATGGACAAAATTTGGCATTGTGGTGTTATCAAGTACCTGGAGAAAAAGAGTTTAGCCCCCCCCCAAAGGATATTTATGCAGACATCATTGCTACATTAGTGGGGGATGCTCCAGCATTATAAACAGTGCAAAAGTGGACAGCTGAATTTAGGAGGAAAAAAGAGTGTCTTGAAGATAATCCTGTGAGATAGTTATTAGTAATATTCTGAACAATGAACTTGTCATGATAAAGGTTTATGCATGGTGGGCACCTCATCTTAAAACAGCTGATCAAAAATGCACCAAGCTGATCACATCATAGAAGAATCTGACATTGAGCTGGTTTGAGTGTTGAGTTTATCCCTTTGAATCAAAGATAAAGAGACAATCCATGTAGTGGAACACACCTGCTTCAAAGAAGGCCAAGGTACTTTCACCTGCATGGAAAATAATAGTTTCAGTTTTTGGGAGATGCAAAAAGAATTGTGTTTATTGAATATCTTCAAAAGGGCCACACCATCAATGGAGAGTACTATGCTAACTTTCTAAGGTAGTTAGGAAAGGCTATCTAGACCAAATGCCCAGGAAAACTGCTTAAAGGGCTCTTGTTTCATGAGGACAATGCTTTGGCATACAAGTCCTTGGGTTCACTGGTAGCTGTGGGTGAAGGTGTCTTTAAAATGGTTGATCACACCTCCCTATTCTCCCGATTTGGCCACATCTGACTATCATCTGTTCCCCAACATGAAAAAAACACTTGGCTGGGAACCAGTAACACAGTGATGGCAACGTCATATCTGCTGTTGTTGACTTTTTTGACCAACAGAATGAAAGTTTCTTCTCCAATAGAATCCATGCACTGCAACTGCAAGGCAGATTATGTTGAAAAATAGACCTCATTTGGTTATATTCCATGAGAGTATCTTGGTTAGCCTATGAACCTTTTAGCTGACTCTTGTGCAGTTGCTAACTTGTGCAGATATCTCACAAATTGAATTTGAGTTGCATTAAAATGTAAAATTTAGAAACAAATTCACTCTAGATATTGTTAATTCTCTTTTAATTTGTGCCTCATGATTGACAGTGAAAGCTGTCCTTAAACTTTATTTAATGAGAAAATTTTAAGGAAGATAAGGACATAAAAGTTATTTATACTTGGTAAATGGTTAAAGAAAAAATGGACATTATGTATAGAATAAGAAAGTGTTGAAATTTCTGGGTGACAATGAGGAAAGAAGACTCGGAAAATCTGTCACTCACAGAATATATTGAAGTTAAAAGGTACATGGGGAAACTGAGTAACCTAGCTTGTACAAATGGATGGCAGAAAAGGAAGTAGTGGAATAGTAAAAATACAAACACTGCAAAGAGTTACAAAGGATAGGAGACTGTGGAAGTATACTGTGAAAACTTTAGCATCACTACCAAAAGCCAACGTACAAGATTTCTGTTATAACATTTTGGTAATTTTGTTTACTTTCATCCATTAAATAAATGCTATTTACTGTTGTCCTATTCTCAGACATCTCCTCTCATAAAGTGTCAACTTGACTCGATTAGCTTGTAACATTAATTTACTTCACATGAATGGTCACCATGTGTAAATTACAGAACGAAGCAAGCATCTCTTGTTTTAAGTAATGGAAGTTGTTAAGTACAGCAAATGAATTGCAGTATTTACTCATCATTTGTTTGAATTTTCTTTGTGTCAGTCAACAACCTTATCATGTAGTCATAAAATAGACACTTCTTTACTGTAAGTGTAGTTCCTTTAACATATTTCCTTTCTAATAACATGTTGAAATGTCCCTCTTCTAGTCAATAATCTGTTGCACAAGAGCTGACACTTTTTGTATTCAGCATGTCTTTCTAATAATTACCAAGTTCCAAATACAATATCTTGATGAATTAATATATTCTATAATTCATTAATCTTTCATCCTGTCATTTCTGTGATCATTAAATATTTTGCAATATCTCTGCTTACAATCAGTAAGTGCTTTATACTGTCTGCGACCAAAAGAAAAACTCAGTATAATGATTCACTAATCAATAAGCCATACTTTAATCACTGATAAATCTATATAGTTTATTTTTTTAATAATCATTAAGCATGCTATCTTCTCACACCCAATAAATTATTAAATAGTTTTCCCTATTCACTATGGGTATCAAACTGTCTTTCTTGAATTGTTGTGTACACTTTCCACTGAGTTATCAAATAGATGACACTATCTATTTATAAGGAGAGAATATCATGACATGTCTTGAAGCCACTGAAGCCACCTGTTAAAAAAAAAGAATCTGGAAGAAATCTGCAAAAATAAATAAGGGAAGTGAGAAAACGATTTTGAAATTTCTCTCATGATCACTTGAAGAATAAAGAGTAAGTTTTCTTGGAGTGCAAAGGTCAACAAATTGAGATACCAGCAGGAGAATGAGGTCTGTGAGGAGATCAGACTAAATGTAGATATGAAAGGAATGTTAGAAAGAAATTTACTTATCTAATAAGAAAGAAAGAACAAAAGAAAAGAGAGACACTGATGAGTGTAATTTATCATCTTTATTTTGTGGCAGTGGGGATGGTTTATTATAGCTTTATATTTGATGTATTTTACTTACTCTTATTTTTTGTCTTCTTGTTGCAGAATTTATTTCTGGAAGAATTTCATGTCATCGATTGATTTTGGTAATTGTGCAATTAAGTGAATGTTGTGAGAAGTGAAGCAGAAAATGGCTGCCAATGGTGACTTCAGTGAGGGAAAAAGAAGGGAAAAGAGAGCATGGGAGGGAGGAAAAGCATAAAAATGAAAGCTGAGAAGGATAACTGATGAAGAGAAAGGGGAATGTGGAGAAGAGGAGGAAGAAAGTAACATAGAAAGGAAGAAAAAATATTATAGGTAATGTGAGAGGAGGAATGGCAAAAAGAAAGAGAGCAGAGAGAGGTAACTGAGAAAAAGAATAATGAGGAAGAAGGGGAGGAGTAAAAAAAGGAGGCAAGTGTAAAAAGAGGGAGAAAGAGAGAGCAAAACTGTAAAATGAGACAGAAAAAAGGTGATTAAGAAAAAGAAACTGTAAAAGAGGGAGAGGGTAAAAAAAAGTCAGATAAAAGAGAGAAAGAGAAGAGAAGACAAGTAAGAAAAGAGGGAGGAAACAAAGAGAAAAGGAAAAAAATAAGTAGAGACAATGTGAAAAAAGAGTTGGGGGTAGTGAAAGAAGTGAAAAATTTCAAGACTGGAAAGTTCAGAGTTGAGGGGAAGATAGAGGTGACCCCAGGGAAAAAGATGAACAGAGACAGTATTTATTATACATCCATGAGAAAAAAGACATACTAAAATATATGCTTTAAAAATCTCAAAATTTTAACTCCCAAAAATGTCAGGATTCATCTCACTAAATCAATATTTTAATCCTTTAATATAAATATATTCAATACAAGTATATATATATATATATATATATATATATTAGGACCTTGAATAAGTTCTCACTGATCTGTCATGAAAAGTAAAAAAAATTATTAAGAAACATGTCACTGAAACTATTATCCATTGCTAACCACTACTCTTTCCCCATCTTTCTGGCAGCATTTGAATTCTACATCAGAAAAACAACATGTCTTTTGAGTCTAACCAATATCTGACACGTTTAATGCAATGACAAACAAAGTTGTTTATACTTTGGCAAAATGACTTACACTGAATTTCAAGCTTGCATATAGTACTTCCTTATAGATGTGTTACCATCTGAAACTACACACATGCAGTTCTGGGAACACCATCTGTTGGAAAACAGCAAGAATTTATTCAAGATCTAATATATATATATATATATATATATATATATATATATATATATATATATATGATGGACTCTCCCATTGGTTTTGACGTATGAGGATCTGACAGATTATTGATTCAGTTATGAAAGTTTGTGTGATAATCTTAAGTGGCATTTAAGACCTAATAGTGATTTACAAAGGAGGCCACATATGGAGCAAGTGTGAGAATTGTGAGATGAGATCACTGTTAGATTTGCTGACCTTTTAGATCTTGCTCTCGCTTCTTGAAGATGATTCAGACAAGCAGATTGAAAATTGCTGTCCACTAAAACACGTTGATCTCTATTCTACCCGCTCCAAGACTAAGCACTCAAGGGTGTTATGTGGTATATTGACTGCTGACATGGGGAGAGAGAGAGATTGTGTAGTGTAATGTGTCAGAAGGATTAGCAAATGAGAGAATTCATCTGACTGTGACCACATCTTGAATGTTTTTTCATCATCCACTCCACAGCTGTGAACCTTGACTTGAGCCTCTGTTTCATCGGTTCACAGCTGTGGAGTGGATGATGAAAAAAATTCAATATATATATATATATATATATATATATATATATATATATATATATATATATAGTTTAGATAAAAAAGAACAGCCAAGGTCTGTCTGTTTAATATTTATTTTCCCATTTTCAAATAAGGAATTGAATATTCTGCTTGAAGTTGTGGATAAACTGTCTGCAGTTCATATTGTCTTATTGTTTTGTTCAAGTACTTTCAGCCATCATAACCATTTTCAAAAACCCATGTGGTGTTTGTGTGGTAGTTAGAATTCCTTTGTCTGCATCTTGATATTCTTTGGAAAGCTAAAGTTCTATGGGAATATCACATATTATGGTTATTTGGAATGTGACTGCACAAAAAGAATGTGATTTATTTATTTTTATTTTGTTACTTTATTTATTTATCTTTTTTCTTATATTAATATAAGATATTTGAATTATTAAATATATCATATGCACTTCAAGATACCGTCTCCATTGGTGAAAGATATTTTATTTAATGTAGTCTGTTTATTTTCTATCATTATAATTTCTAGAGTTTTTTTACCTTCTCTTGTATTGGATGCTGTAGAGTATTTTGGTATTACACAATAATATTTGTCATATGTTAATAGTTGTATTTTGGTTGTTTGTGATATGCTGGTTGGTATGTGCATCGATTGTACTGAGTTTCATTGTGATGGGTCTCAATCTGTGAGAGAGTATGATGCACATGGGCTTGATGTAAGAGTTTGATTAGAAGGCATGAGAATTCATAGACAACAGTATTTTTACACTAGTATGAACTCTGGACAGTTTTTCTACAAATTTGAGCTGAATACTCAGTAACTAATGTAAAAATTGGAAAAATACAACAAAAATTTAAATAGACTCTGTTGGCTCTTTTTAATCAAGCAAGTTTTGATGAATATACTTTATACTTTCTCTCTCTCTCTCTCTATATATATATATATATACACATACATATATATATTCATACATATATATGTGTGTGTGTGTGTGTGTAGGATGCGATGGATAAATTGTCATTTAAATTATGCAAAAGTGAAAATAACAGCTGACATCTAATTTTAACAGATATATTTACCAAAATTACAAAAAATCTTGAAATAGGAAAGAGTAAATTTATTCAATAAAATTGCCATTGGCTTCAACCACAGAATCTCTGGTAACACTTCTGGACAGTCTCCTTGTTTAAGCTGGTGAATGCTGCCATAATTGTTGCCTTCAGTTCATCTTTCATGTTAAAGGAGTTTTGTTGGGATCTTGCACAATTGAATCCCGCACATAACAATCAAGCGGGTCGACAGTGGGGGAAGTTAGGTGGCCAGATGTAAGGGGTGATGTGGTCACAGAAATTGTCTGAGAGCCATGACTGGGTTCTCCAACTTGTATGGCATGGTGCAGAGTCCTGTTGTCAGACATAGGGTCTTCCAGCAGCCACCCTCCAAACCTAGGGCAGCACTACTGCATCAAGACACTTGATGTAGGCCTCTGTGTTGATTCTGAGGCCCTGTGTGAGAATGAATGGAGGCATAATGTCACTATCCAAACACCTTCGTAATCACCACTGGACTCATCCAACTCTTTCTGAATCCTCTGCACTGATTACTATCCAAACACTCTGAAATGTTTGTATTGGAGCTTCCAGTGTAAATTTCAAGCAGTACAGCATGCTATTTCCAAATTTTTGGCAAAGTGAATAGTGTCATGGTGCTCCTTTTCTTGCAGACACTGCCCAACTGACTCTACTATACTGTGCAGTCAAAAAAATCCCAAACAATGTGTATGTGTGAAATTAAAAATATAAAATGACGACAAGTTACCCATCGCATCCTGTATCGACACACACACTGTTATTTACAAATGGCTTTCTAAAAATATTGAGTCCAGGTTAAATTTCCACAGATTGCTAAATTTTAACTTTTATTAAGCACAGCTAGGAGTTGTCTCCCTGAATGCAGTATTATTATCCCCATGTGTGTACATGATGATGCAATACTTGAGCTCTTTTTTCTAATTGGTTGAATTTTATTTTTTATAAAACTCTGTCATGATTTGACTCCCTATCCATATTCTTCCAACATTTCACTTTTCTTATCAAATCTTCTGCTGTCACAATGTGGGACATCTTAATCTTCATGAATTGCTCTCCTTGGACACTCTCCTACCTGGGAAGGGATAATCTTATCTGGAAGTACCGAGCAGTCATTTTTTATTTGGAACCCACATGGACACTGAAGCAGTTCAAATAAATCATTCTCTCTCCATCACTTGTTCGATTCCCTTTAATTTTAATTTCCAGTACATTTAAAAACAAAAGTGATAAAACAAAATCATTGGGAAAACAAATTCAGTCAACTGAATATTTACATCTAGACATGTTGGATTCCAGAACATTTTAAAATTTTAAATTTAGTCTTTACTGCTTCAGCATTTCCATCTTGGTGTATAATCAATGTTCTCATTTATATTTTCCCACCTCTACCTATATATATATATATAATTTTATCTATAAGAACATTATTTTAGTCCAATGGAGTTCTTTCAATGTATTTTACAATTTTTTCCCATTTTGTCATTCTATTTCCTAACACAGATAAATGTACAGATAGATAGATAAATATATGGATGGATAAGAACAGACTATGATAGATAGATAGATAGATTGTAGTGATAGAAAAATAAATAAAAATAAACAAATAATAACAAAACCAAAATCTCATCATCTCTAAAAATAGAGGCCTTTTTTTCTTTTTTAAGCATTTCACCCCAAGCAAGGCGGGAAGCCACTAGGACGCAAGGGGTTACAGAAAATTTAGAGCAAGATCAGATAGGAGTGATATTCTCAAATACCCTTGTCTTTCTCTTTTTTCCTCCAACTCTATCTCTCTCTCACACTCTTCCCCTTATTCTTTGTATTTCTCTTTAGACAATCAATTTATTTGTCTATTTCACTTTTTAACTGTCTCAGTCTATACTTGTCAATTTTCTGATAAGAATATGAAAGAAATAGTGAAAGTTCTTTTTCTTTTGATTTCAATCAAGAAAATATTTGATTTCCTAACATCAGCTAATAGCATGTGCTTACATATTTCTTTTGTAATCTGAAACAAAAAATAGCATATCTGAACAAGAGATAAGCACTGTAACTATTTTAGATTAGTCAGTTTTCTGTTTAATACAGCAAAAGTAGCACATCATAGCTCGATTTCTGTGAGAGCAAAACTCTTAACTTAATACAACATAAAGAATAAAGTTATTTCTAGACCAATTTGAAACTTTGTGCTTACCTTAGTAATAATGATCTGTTTTTTTTTAAGTCTGTACATTTTATGTAAGAACCTCCACAAAAAAACATGATACCTAATGTTTAAAATGAATTTTCAAAAATGAAAAATCTTTCTTGAAATTTTATTTTACATTTAATTTCAAGATAACAGATTAAATGCAATATTTCCAATAAACCAAATACTTTGCTGTATTTCAAAACCTAATTTAAAACTAAATTGACTGGAAGGATTTTTTGTTTCTCTGGCTAAAATAGCTGATTAACATCCCTTTTTAGTCATCTTTCATCACAATGTAATTCTCTTTATTAAAAAATCTTCCAAAAATAAAATATACTTCTCTGAAACTTTATTTGAGGAATATTAGCTGATTTAAAGTATAATTAATCTGATTTGAAACAACTATTATTTAAGTTTAAAATATTGCAGAAATGCATTTTTAACCAGACAGTAGATGTTTATTTAAGGCATTCACAGATTTGACAGCTTGATATTTTATATTACATACCTGCTGATTTAGGATAAGTAAAAATAAAGTTGAAAAATTTAAAATGTAGTTGGTGTTTAATTATGGAGTAGTCTTCCTTATTTATTTACAAATAACTCTAATATCAATTCTATATATAGGAAGTAATTTGACAACAGCAGCCTTAACAGAAAATCCAAGTAGACACTTGCTCACAAGGAAGAATTTATTTTAATTCTTAAATATATATATCTGGGCTGGAGCTGCTCAAACCCCAATTTTCCACCTTTGACAGATTTCAAAAGTATTTATGTATTCTTGTGGGTGATGAATTATTTTCAACTCTACACCCCTTTCCCCATACACAAAAGGTTGCAAATTTATTGCTACTATATTGCTATTTACGTTCAGATGAGATACATTTTTTTTCTTCCAACAGTTCAGACCTTTACAGCTAGGATATGGCGTCACATTACCATCATTCATCTTAATATTCCATTAGTAAGGAGGGAGTTCTATTCTGAGGGATTTTTCTTGAGATTTGCTGTTTTGTAAGAGGATGCTTCCTCAGTCACCACAGTCTTAACCTCTTTGAGTTTAGGGTCAACCATTATCTACATATCCTCATAATCTGCACCTACCTCCTCCACCTATGTCTATACAATTAATTAATTTATTAATCTTCTATCTTAAATGGCTCTTGAGCCTTGTGTTGGGTGAACAATTAGGAAAAACAAAAAAGTATTGGAAACTAATGCTTATCATGTAACCATAAAAAATGATACTATTTTTTAAATGGAAAAAAAATCAAAAATGAACAACTCCAGTAATCAGAGCTGTCAAGTGAGACCAATAAAAGAAATTAATGAGATAAGATAATTTCAACATGGTTATTTATCTCTAATAATTGTAGTGCAGTCATTAAGGAATGCCATAAACTTTTTTCTCTAAATGCAATGGAAATTAATGCTTTGAGAACAGTTCCCAAAAAACCAGGCATTCGACTTCTTGCTCAAATAACTGAGGAGCCTATAAAGATATGATGGAAAGTGCATAATGTATTGTGAAAGAAAGAGAGACAAAGTCAAACAGACACATTGTGTTGACAGTACAGATCCTAAGAACATAAAACAAAAGTTTCTATTACCAGATTTAATTAGAATGACTGATACCAAACATGACAGTGTCAAATATTAGGGTTCCATGAAATCTCTATTTATGGAACTGACACTGAAATTATAAAAAAATTATTACAACAATTTACTTATAGAATATTAGTAACACTAACTGAATTAACAATATTAAGTTCTGGCATGATTTACTCAATTCAAATCATTCAGCAGCATTTCAAGAAACATCTTGGGGAAATGGTGCATTATGTTTTCTGCAGACAATTGCAGAATAGTAAATTGTCACAACTGTTATAATTAATCACATGAACATTCAAATGAATTTGTCACATTGGAAAAGTGACTTGTCTGGATGAGTTTAAAAAAAAATCAAAGCTGTATGAATCTTTTAAACCAATACTACAGGACTAATTTATTTTGACATTTTGTAGATGAGATAATTAGCACTGACATATTTCAACAAAACAGTAATGGTAATATTAGCCATTTCCTTATAAGGAAACATTTAAAATTCATTGACCGAGCTGCCAGTGCTACTATCAGTAGGAATTCATAAAATTTTTCTATTAAAACAATTTTCCAGGAAAATAGGTTTCTCAAGTCCACTGCTATTGATCTTTCCAGTATTGATTTCAATTTTCTTCCTGACACTTTCTTTTGAAGTAGTATGGAATGTCAACATCTTGATTATGCCAATATTTTCTCAACAAGTTACACATACTATCCATTTTAGTTGTTGCTGTTGTTGAAGGTCTTCAAGTGAAATGGTTTCAGCTATTTGGAACAGTTCTTTGGATTCTGTAGTGCCAGTTCATGAGGTTTGAAGGATGATGATCCTTACTAAGACTTTTGTGCTTTATTTGCTCAAAACCATTTTTAACTATTGACCTGAGAAAGTGTTTGTATACAGCTGACAGTTTAGATATTTCTGTATGAGTTTAGTACCATGCATGACATCCATATGAAAGTCTTCATCTGGTGAGGCTATTTAAGAATGTGACTTGGGTTTTTAGATTAATGTTTTGGCCATGTAGAAACTTACGGTGTTGTGGGAAACTACCCAGAGCACAGCCTATTCTATGTTCTTTTTGGCATTATGTTACAACTATTTGAAGTTAGCAAAAAGAATGGTTTCCAAATCTGTGGATTGAGCATGGAATTCACAGACGGTGGTCAGCAAGATCACCAGAACTTATTGTCTTTCAATTTCTTTACTAAACAAAATTGTAACTCTATCAAATCAATATTATGAATTTGGACAATTTATGTAAATGTGTATGAAATGCTGTAGTGAATATAGCATGACAAATATCTTTTGATGTCTTTTGAAATATGGTTTATTGAATTGAGATATACAGAAACACTGAAAGCCATCATTTTGATTCCTACTTTTGAAAAATCAGTGACTGTTACTTGTATTTAATTTTCTATTTTTTATTTATAATTTCAATGTTTTATTAAAATAGATAAGGATTTCATATGACAATCTGAATGTTGTACAGTGAAAATAGCTAATATACAAGTACGATGTTGATAACTGCTATTCAGGAGATAAAGCCTAATCATATCATTTTGTTTTCAAACCAAGACAGTAAATGAGAAAAAAGGTTTACAACAAAGAACACATCATTTATTTAAAATTTTATATTCACAAAAGATTTTTATTCACAAGATTTAGTTGTAAGATTTTTGTATAGAGAAATATATAAAACAGTGATTAAGATTTAATCAAACTGCTGCTTTTCTTCAGCTTGTTGAGAAACCTAAGAAATTAATCAGTGACTGGAGTATGTGTCACTCTGTATTAGGAATTGCAGAAGTTGTGGACTATTTTTATTAAATAATCAAACTGAAAACATGCAAATGAAAACTAAATATCAAGATTATGATCTATTTATCATTAAAATTCATTCTTACATTTCCTCAGTTTTTTAAAGTGCCTTGTGCATATAATTCCATAGTGTCACAAGCATCCCAAAAATAAATTTATTCCTTGCACTGTGTTAATCCTTGATTCTGTATTAATTTAAGCTTTCAAACTATTGTGACCTGTTACTAACTTAACTGTTTTTCTCTCTGCATCTTCCTTACTAACTGAGTTAGCAAATGTTATGATTTTTTTTAATATCATTGTGGATTCATTCCTCTAAGAAAAAGAAAGAAATCCTATACACACATGCTTAGACATTATCTCAAGAAAATAGAGAGTTTTTTAACAATCTTTACAGCAACATTTGTTTCTGTCTTAACCCACTTCTTCCAGGCCACAGTTTAAACAGATACCTTCTTTTTCTGTATGATGGGGCTATTTTGCTTAAAGTTTGTATTTTTCTTGATTTCAGATGAATACTTGCAAAATATAGTTTATTATTATAGTTTAGAGATAGGATGACATGGGTTATACAACAAAATACATCATATTACCTTATTAAAATTTTGTAAAATTTTAAAATAATATAGTAATACATCAATAAAACTGACATTCTAATTTTTGTGGCCCACTGGAGTAAAGATACTCAGATCATGGGATGCAACTCAGGTTATAAGAAATCAAACTGATTGACTGTTTTATTTATCATGAAGAGTTTGTTGAGTATTTTTTTTCTTGCATGATAAAAAGAAACCTTTAAAAGAAGAAATATTATCAATATTAATTTGCTTTTACTTCGTGGAAGCATAATTGTGCAGAGTCAGTCTCAAAGGGATGTGGCCATCTATCTGGTGAAAGAAGATATGTACGCCATTTTAAAAGATGAAATAAAAATAAACATGAAAAAGAAGGAAGTTGAAGAAGAGGATACTGAAGGGGGAGAAGGAGGAGAGTGAAAGCAAGTAGAGGCAGGGTTTGATTGTAAGAAAAGCACATACCTTTTTCATGATGGTATTCTCAACAAGCATCTGCTTAATAGATAAAGGCATCAGGTCAAATGATTTCTGCAAAATGAAATAGAAAAAAAATGTTAACATCAGACTCTACATCAGTCGATGTTGAACCTCCAAGAAAAATGAAATAAAATAACAGAATTACATTTATTTGAAAAGCACATTCTAGTTTCTAATGAGACTAGACTTAGCACAGAGCAGTCATCATCAGTTTATGGTTATAGAATTATTCCCTGGATTAAAAAAAGTTTTCTTGCAGGAAAAGAGAGAACCCTTATGCCCAGTCAAATGCAATTACAAACAATTTGTATGCGATCGTCACTCGTATCATATGTAACTGTTCCACTGCTAAGCTTTCAAATCAAAGGCAAGTCCTCTGATGCAATAACAGTTTGCACTGGCAAAATTGTGATTGTCTACTTTACCTAACATTGATGTCACAGCAGTTGGAGCTTTAATTTCTTTCCTTCGGTGACATCTTCCTGCTTCTCATTCCTACAATGTTTTTTTTTTATTTCTTTGTTTAATGACATATCATCATTTGATGCTGAAAT
>CAHIKZ030001180.1:1002500-1057500 GCA_903632075.3 Acanthosepion pharaonis
TATCGTCTGATAAGCTTAATAACATTATCATTGAATGAATTATTTGAAGCAGTATTATGTTGTATTTGCTTAGTATTGAGACTTCTAAGAAAGCATCTTATTTGTTCATCATCTATACCAATGCCTATAATTAATAACAGAAGTCATTGGTTTATACCAACAGCTTCCCATACTTAACACTTCTCATTTTCACTCTTGTGCGGTCATGTGTGATGTCATGGTTCCTGGTGCGATTTTATCTTCCAGCAGCTCGTATGTATTTGTCATTGCTTGGAAATCTTCCATAAAAAAAAAACAGACTATCATTGTTGCTATGTCCATGTATTGTTTAATTTATTGCAATGCATTTATCATCTCTGATGATGGCTTGTGTAAGCTGAAAGCTTAGATAGGATTAAAAAACATGTATAATGTATAATTCAATGATAATGTTATTATGCTTATCAGATGATATGAAAGGAATTTGCTTGAAATAAATAGACAAAACTTGTCAATATTATTTGATGACACATGCATTAATATATGTATATATATATATATATATATATATATATTATTGGTTACACATTGTTTTATATATGTAATTTCTCAGTCTGTAATTCTGTACAAACATGTTTTATATTTTCTATTTGTTATTTTTTCAAAACTGCGTGGCAAAGAAATAGATTTATAAATTTTTTTATCATTTCACATGAAGCAAGGTGATAAAGATTCTGAAACACAAAGAGTGAAAAAACTGAAAACACGACAAAAAAAGGACAATAAAAAAAAGGAATTTCAAGGAAAAAGAAGATGATGACTGTGGCTGCATTTAAATTCTTGTAGAACATACGTAACAGGAAACCAAGAAGCGGGAAGAGAGTTTTCACATGAGGTACAAGATGAAAAACTCTTAGAACAGAACTTACAGTTACATTGAGCAGCTTCAATAGTAAAATTATGGGACTACCAATCTGTTACTGCACTTAAATTCATAAAGTCAAGGTATCAAAAAGGAATGTTCACCAGAAAAATTACCAAACAAAATATTCCTAAAAAGGTGCAGGGAAGCCACATTACATCAGTGGAAAATTGACTGAAGCCAAGATACCAGCTCAAAACTGATAACATTGCAGATTCTTCCTTGTCAAGAATCTCTTGAAACATAGAAAATGTGCCAGACCAGATGTGGCAACAATATTCAATGCATAATCAAATGGTAGACTTATAAATGTAAAATACAATCTGGCATGAAAAACTGTCTTGTATGAGACAGTGAACCAACTTTTCTAGCTGCAGACATCAACTGATTTGATATAATCATTCCAATTCATATCAGTGGAAAATGTTAGAGAAGGTACAATGAGTTACTTTCCTTGAGGTTAGCATTGGCAATGATGATGGAAGGTTTTCTAAAATGATTAAAAGAGGGCACTTTAGTCTGGGAGGTGTTAAAATTAACGTTCCATTTCTTGCACCAGTTAACAACAGATTTGAGACTTTTTTATATCAGCTGGCAATTTGACTTTACTGAACTTATCAGATTTACCATCAAGACAAGAGTAAATAGTTGTGTCATCATTTTCATAACCTTTTAACTAGTTATGTATTTAATTTTTTTATGTCCTCAAAATCTACACTTCCTTCTACTCTCTCTTAGTTTCACATCACATTCATATTTATATTCAGTGACTCTTGAGCCTTGTATTGGGTTAAATTTAGCAAAAGAAAACTGTAAAAGAAAATGAAAGCTGCTCATTTATAGCAGAAAATGATCACACAGAGTCTCATAAAAGAGATGGATATTTTTCGGCTATTTTTGGAGTAAAATGTGGGTCTTATATACACAATCATGATTTCTAAAATTTCACAGTATCAACTACCAATTTGATTTTATTGAACCTATCAGACTGGTTATATATTTACTTTTGTTCTTTGTTGATATAGCTACCTCCATTATAGATATCAAATATCACTTCAAGATTAACTCATTTGGAAGTAGATGATTGTTGCTCTGCTTTCTCTGTTTAAGGATATCACATGACAATAGCTTAGAGAATTAAAGCTCATGAATTGGGTTGCAGAGTATTAGTCGAGTTGCTGGGTTAAGTATTACGCATTCAAACTCAGTGGGAACAGGGTTAGCAATAACCAAGCAGTACAAGATGAGATATCCATAGAGATTGGTATAAAATAAAATGACATATCTCAGCTGATTTACAGGCAAATACTCAAGAGCGAGAACCGGATGTGAACGAGACAAAGCCCCGTCACAAAATGACCATTAACTTTCTTTACAAATGTTTCTGACACACGTGTTCCGGTTGAAAAATAAAATAATAATTAAAGTGCTCTATTTTTCGTCCAATAAAAATGCTTCCCTCCTAATTATACTCGCTTCGTTTCTCGAGCCTGTTAAGCCATAAAAATCGCTATAAAAGGGGTCACAGGGAAGTTCAGCGGCAGTCAACAGGTGGCCACAAAGGAGACCGGTCACGTTTAGCAGCTGTCAGCAGGAGAGCGTCAACCACCATCAACATGTGTGAACTACTATCAGAGATCGACTTAGATCCGAAAGCCGGCTTATGAACTTTACCACACCAAGGTAGCTGTCCTAAACTCTTACGTTCCTGTTGAAATAAACCACGTAAATCTATTTCTACTGTTGTCGTATTTCTTTCTTGCAACCATACGCTTGTCTATAACAAGATGGACAGTGGAATAAGCATAATCTACCCCCGTAGATTAATATATGGTTCAGTTCTAAATTCTTTAAAGGTTATTCAGACACCTGAAGAAAGCTAGATGTCACAACAGTCAACATCTTGTGATAACAAATGACAAAGATGAGGATATTAGTCTGAATGTAAATATTAACTACTCATGCAGGAATTCAAACAGTAATTCGTGCCACATTATAAAATCTTGTTTTTGCAAAGATAAATTTGAAATTATTTTTTCTAACCTTTCCATATTTAAAATTAAATTCTTCCAATCAAATCTGAATATTGGATATACTTTATCTCAGCCTGATCATCATCATATCCTTACTAAGCAGGAGTAACTGAGTTACATTCAAGCGTAAAACTATTTACAACCAATCACCAATGCTATTAGAGGTAATCCCAGTAGGTACGTTCTGAAAAGAAATCCAAATACATGATACAAAAACAAGATTTTTGAGTGGGATGGAGATTGTGATATTTTGTTTTTGTTTGTCTTATGATGCTAATGACTCTTGATTAATGGTGAAACTGAACTCTGCGAAATACACAGCATAGCACAGCAAAATTGGCAAAAATAAAACCCACAACAATAATGAGATGACTTGTTCATGATGTTGATTGTTTTATATACAACTTTGATGAAGAATCCTACATATCTTTTTTTTTTTGTTGTTGATAAATTAATTTCCGGATCTTTGTGTTAGAGGTATACAGAAACTGCCCACAGTTCATATCAGTTTCTGATAATGTTGAAAGGTTTCAAATGGCTTCAGTCATTATCGAGAATGAAAGAAATTAAATAGCTGAAATTCCTTGGATGCATAATGAGGAAATGGGACTTGGAAAACTTAACCCATATGGTCATACTGATGACAAGATAGGCAAAGGCAGAAAAACTGCTAAGAGCCCCAGAAAGATAGAAAGTTGTGGAGAGTCATGATCACCTATATCATAAAGGGATACAGTACTGACTTTATATGGTTAACTTCTAAAATTTGTAATATCTGTTTAGAGCTTGTTTTGCTAAGGATTATTGTGTTATCCACAAAGTGCTGTATTACCATGGTTTTGTTTTTCTGTATCATGGATTGCTGTATAGAAATTGAAAATAGAAAAAACATGACAAGTGATTCTGCAAGCAATAGTTATATTATATATCCTATATTACAATTTTCTATGAAGAATTAACCTTAAACAAAAACTAATCAATAACTGCTTTCCAAATTATATCACTGATCAAGTTTTAATCTTTTTAATTTTTGGTCAAATAATGAAAAATTAGTAAAACTTATTAAAAGTACTAAACATTGTAAAAATCATCAATACTTTATTTTATTATAATTAGATGAAACAACTAAAAAACATTATCCAGAGATACATAAAACCCACAGTAATAAAGATCTATATTTTGAATAAAATGCAGCACTTCTTAAATTGACTGGTTCCTCGTTCATAAAAAAAAACAGGGAAAAAATTGAAATTGCTTAATAATATTAATTGATTAGCATTCATTCGACCATCCACAAGCAATGGCATTTATCAGAATAAAAAAAATTGAGTTTTTATCATTTTAGAAGTGGGGTCCTTTCCATAATAAAAAATACAGTGTAAAATCAATCCCTGACTTCTGAAAGAGTTATCTGTACTTTGTTTTCATTTACAAATGTCAAGTTTGAAACTATGCTTGATAATTGTGTACTACTGATGTCATCCTTTTGAACAAGTCATAATAGTGTGCATTTATTAATGAAACTTGAGATTTGTAAAAAAAAAAATTGCAGATAATTCTTTAAGAGGTCATGGATGAATTTGACATTGTATTTCTTAAATGCTAAAAAATGTTTCCATTCTGACAAATATCATGAGTAGAAGAAGGTCTAAGCTAGATAAATTCTTTAAAAAATTTTTCCCATCTTTTACAAGCAGGTTAGTTAATTTAATTTGAAACTCTGAATTTAGAGAGTATAAGGTGGCTGACTGTCCCTGAAGTTAATCCCATTCATGACTTCAGATGATACATTGACATATCTTTCTATGATATTCAATGCATATACAGGTACATATTGCTTTTATCTATCTATCTGATATTCACATGCACATGTATGTATACATTGCCTCTATTTGAAAACTTTGAACAAGTTTATGTTGATTGGACTTTGAATTTTGGAAGCAATTTATTGTTCAACAAAAACAAGTTGATGAAAAGAGGCAAAGTGTAAAAAAAGGATTTCTTAATGACATATCTTCTGAAATATATATATATATATATATATATATATATGTATGTATGTATGTATATTGGATATGTTGGATATTTTGTGACTAAAAGCTATGTATTTGAAAAGTAACTATGAGTAAAAATAAAAAGATTAGTTATATTCTTCACTATGAACTTAGATAAAAAGTGAATCTTTTAAAAGAAATGTCAATTTTTTTTCTCACATTTTCATTATATGTGTGTGTGTGTGTGTGTGTGTGTGAATACTGGTATACAAATTTTTTTCATGTTTACTATGTTTGAAATTTTAAAATAAATTATTAATAAATATATTTAGTTATTTTTAACTTAGGGTCCTCAAATTCAAATCAATCAATAATGATATAAATTCAGGAAGAGATCGTCTTAAAGGCAATGTTAAGCTATTAATTGCTTCCTTCTGAATCCTTTAGCAAAAAATAAAAACCCTTTTCAATTTATGTGTTGTTTTTTTTTTAACTTTTTTCTTTTTAAATAAAGTCTTTGGAAAGTTTATACTTGAGAAGGATTTGAAAGGCAGTAAATTTGAAGTGATTCAAAACAGCAATTAAAAATATATTAAAGTTACATCCAAACTTCTGATATCCTTGCAAAAGCTCCTGAGGCACTGTGTCTTAAAAGATGATAACATGTTTGATTTAATCAAAATTTAATGCAGTAGAAAGAATATGAAAAACAGCCTCCTTCACCCAATTTTCACTGATTCATTCATTTTATAACAGCAGCAAATGAATTCTTGTGAAAAATGAATTAAATTTAGTCCCATTGAACCTGTGGTATCAGAATCTAATTGCTACAACAAATTATGCAGTTGAACAAGTGTGCAGAATATGGTTGTTGGTATGTGCAACACTGTACTATCCATTTGCTGCTCTTCATTGCTAAATTATTGTGTTATAATCCCATATTTTGGAATAGAACTATTTTACTGAATATATGAATATTATACATTATACATGTTTTTTAATCCTATCTAAGCTTTCGGCTTACACAAGTCATCATCAGAGATGACAAGTACATTACAATAAATTAAACAATACATGGACATAGCAACAATGATAGTCTGTTTTTTTTTTTTTAATGGAAGATTTCCAAGTAACGACAAACTCATGCATACAAGCTGCTGGAAGTGAAAATCGCACCAGGACCCATGACATCACACATGACCGCACAAGAGTGAAAATGAGAAGTGTTAAGTATGGGAAGCTGTTGGTATAAACCAATGGCTTCTGTTATTAATTATAGGCATTGGTATAGATGATGAACAAATAAGATGCTTTCTTAGAAGTCTCAATACTAAGCAAATAGAACATAATACTGCTTCAAATAATACATTCAATGATAATGTTGCTTAAAATAAATAGACAAAATATGTCTATATTATGAATTTCCAAGATGAGGAGTTATCATTATTTACACTATTTACATTTGGACTATTGTCCTCATCTATGTTGCTGTTATCAAAACATTTTGGCCATTGTTCCCTCTAGGTTTCATCATGTGTATGTCAATCTGAGTAAGCTACAGGTAATTTTGAATTGAACCAAAAATTTAATCTACATGGGTAGTGGAATGAGGACATTCTACTCTCATACATTAAACAAAGGGTTCAGTTTCGAATTCCTTGTAGGTTACCTAGATCAACATACACCTTATGAAGGCCAGTGGGCACAAAGGCTAAAACATTGTGATAACAACAACAAAGATGAGGGCAATAGTCCTCATGTAAGTAGTGAAAATAAAGTACTATTTTAGTCAAAAAAGAAAACATGCAGCTGGCTATCTATGCTACAGGCCTTTATTTACATATGTACATTTCAGGAAGCAGTCATTAGGCAATTTGAGTTACTCCCCGTGATATGAAGATGCTATAAATGAGATTACCATGAAGGAATAAAAGAAAACATTATTGAGATGGAAACATAAAAGAAGAGAGAAAGGTGTTGTAAGATTTATTAACAGCAGTAAGTGTAGAACTAACAAAACCTACAACTTATAAAACACCAGAATAGAGAAGTCCATTTTATTATAAAACTGGAAATAGATGAGTTCATTTCACTACAAAACATTCTGTTAAACAGGCAGATTTGAAATAGAGAAAGTTACTCAAAATAACCAATGATATTATATCTAGATGTGGTCAAGTCACATGATTCAGTCGACTAGTTCTTGTTAATAAGCTTTGTATATCATTCTTATGATATACTCTAGGAGATAGTAGGTGGCAGGTTTCCATAGTAAGTGCCTGTATGTCTTCCTTGAAAAACAACATTCTGAACTTCTGGTATTCACCTGGGCTCAAACCCTGACATTTCAGTGACAAAACAAGTTATAAGTAGATATTTTTTTCAAAAATTCAGTAGAAAATACCTTCTGATTCTGCATGAGAATGTATTTATGCTCTTGGCATTTAGAATTCCTTCAGTAAATTGTTAACAGTGTAAGATAAAATCAAATTTAATTGAACTTAGAAACATAAAGAGACAGTTGAAATTACTAGGAAACATAATAAGGAAAGAAGGCTTGAAAAATTTGACACTCAAAGGACATATTTATGGAAACGGCAAGTAACCTGTGTAAAGAGCTTGTGCAAGTGGATGGTAGAATAAGCAGTGGAAATGATAGAAAGGAGACAAACATTGCTTAGAGCTACAATGGATAGAATTTTGTGAAGAGCTGTGTAGTGAAGATGGAAATAAACACCAAAGCAGTCCATCATCAAATGACATAAGAATGGTTTCTGAGTCAGAGGTTTTGTGCATCCTTCTGGTTAATAAATGAATCCTTTAAAAATAAAAATTTAAAATTTTTCAAGGAATGAGGCATGTTTCTGATGACAATAAAAGTATGTTTCGTGATCCCTTTGAGGATTACTTAAGTATAGTCTCCAGACAGACAAAACCAGTAAGGAAATAGAAATGGCAACATATGACAGTGGTTCGTGAAACATCGGCTTCAAACAGAGTCCCTTACTCTTTCACCTGTTTTCCTCACCAAGCTACATGACACTTACACACTTTTTCACCAAGCTACATGACACTTACACTTTCTCCCTTGCCTCTCTTTTTCACATACACAGAAATCACAATTCTTTTCACCCTAACAAACAACTACAAGCAAGGAACTTTAACACAAGAACTCATACACACTGAGAAAAATTTAGTTATAAAAAAACATAAATAAAAATATTTTATATTTTTATATTTAAAAACCTTTCTTGCCTTTTTTTTTGTTGTGGGTTGATTCAAATCTGCAACAGAGCCATGATCACTCCCATACTGAAGCAACATGGCACATAGAAGAAGAGGTTAATGATAGTGTTTAAACATATGTAAAAAAAATAGGAGTTCTAAAGAGTGTTCAAATGTATACTGGTAAATATTATCAAGCAGAAGTTGTCAAATGGTAGTTTACTCACTTTTAGATGAAAGGGTGTGATTATGTTTGGGCTGTTAGAACCGTTTGTATCTGTTAAGTGACAACCCTATTGTTATGAGGTTTGATAAAATTCCAGGGATAGCTCAATGCATTGAATAAAGATTGGATGAAAAATGTGAATTTTCTGTGTTGACTTCTGATTGACTAGTGTCACTTTTCTTTTTATAAAAAGATATCAAAGAAACCATTTCTTGCAGGAATTATAGATTTGTTCAGATCTAAAATAAGAGAAAAACTTATGAGTGATTTTGCCATCATTCTGTCACTCCTTCATTCCTTTCTGTTTTTCTTTTATTATTCATTTTTCATATTTATTCTTTTGTCTTTTTTTTTTTAATAATTTTCCTCTTCTGATTTTTTAATTTTGCTTTCTAAATTCTCATTGTTTTTCTTCTTTTTTTATTTGATTTCTTTCTCTCTTTATTCCATCTCCTTGTTTTATTGATTAATTTTTTTTTTATCTGTTTATTTTTTCTTTTCTCTTTCATTTCTTTTTCTTCATTCCTTCCATTATTTTTATTCTTTCTAAATATCTCTTTGCATTTGCTTTGTATTGAGTATCTCTTTCAACTGTTGTTTTTTGATCACTTTCTTTTTCATTTGTTGTTTTTCATTTCTATCCAGATTCTCTTTCAATTTTCATTTTTTTTATTTGTATTCATATTCTCTTTCAACTATCTTCTTTCATTTTTATTTACTTTTGATTTTTCTTTTTCTTCTGTTTTATTCCAATTCTTATTCAATTTTTCTTCTTTTTTAGCTTCTTTCAAATTCTCCTTTTTATTTAATATTCTGTTAACGTTTTTTGTTTTATTTCATCATTCTTTTTATTCATTTTTTCTTTTTCATCTAATTTATTTAGATATCTTCAGTTTGTTTTTATTGTTTTTTCTCTCTTGAAATTTTTGCTTTCTTTTGATAAGAAAAGCATTTGTCAACATTTCTTTATAATTTCTCCTCCTCTCATTTTCTTCTTCAACAATTGTTTTTATTTTGAATCTGAACATTTGCAATCTTTTGCAGTCAACAAACATTTCTCCAAATCTCCATTCAGCCCTTATTCATTGGATTCTTTACCTTTCCTCAAGGGCAAAGACAGTGAATCAGGGATGAAAGTGAGGGTGGTGCTCTCATCCCCTGGGCTCATGCTTCTGCCATTCTGTCAAACTTCATTCTCCTATCATATGACAAGTGCTGAGGGTTCACAGACTATTCACCCCACATTAACCCTAATCTTTTTACAGACCTTGGGCTGGCTTTGCATTATGTCAGATATTTCCATGTGACAGAAAAGATGAGCTTGTTCTGTGAGTGTATTGATGCATGGTGCTTTAGGCAAGGAATTGACTTATTACAGAAGGAATCAAACAAAAATAAATACAGAAATCAGGAAAGAACAGAAAGTATTAACAGGAGGGAAGGAAAATGTAGGAATTATAGAGAGTGAATATATGTGAGAAAGGGAGGGAGATTAACAGCTAACTGAAAAAGGAAAGAAAAAAAAGAAGAAATAGTGGATACATATGATAGAGAGAGAGAGAGAGAATCATGGATAGCTATAAAGAGAAAGAGCTTAATAAAAAATAAGGAAAAAGAAAGAGGGAGAAAGAGGAAGAATAGAGTATAATAGAGAGTGGATACATCTATAAGAGAGAATCATGGATAACTGGACAAGAAAAGAGATTAATAAAAATAAGGAATAAGAAAGAGGGAGAAAGAGGAAGAAGAGAGAAAATTAAAAGTGTATACTTATATAAAGAGAGAGAGAGAGAGTCACATATAACTGGAAATGAAAAGAGATTAATAAAAATAAGGAATAAGAAAGAGGGAGAAAGAGGAAGAGAGAAAAATTAAAAGTGTATACTTATATAAGAGAGAGAGAGAGAGAGAGAGTATAACTGGAAAGGAAAAGAGATTAATAAAATATAAGAGGAGAAAGAGAGAGAGAGAGAGAGTCACATATAACTGGAAAGAAAAAGAGATTAATAAAATAAGGAATAAGAAAGAGGGAGAAAGAGGAAGAGATAATAGAGAGTGGAAAAATTAAAAGCATGGTATACTATAAGAGAGAGAGAGAGAGTGGATCATCATATAACTGGAAACTGGGAAAAGAGATTAATAAAAATAAGGAATAAGAAAGAGGGAAAAATTAAAGAGGAGAGAGAAAATTAAAAGCGTATAAAAATTATATAAGAGAGAGAGAGAGTCACTTATATAACTATAAAAAGGAAAAGAGATTAATAAAAATAAGGAATAAGAAAGAGGGAGAAAGAGGAAGAGAGAAAAATTAAAAAAATATAAAAGAAAATATAACTGGAAAGGAAAAGAGTTAAAAAAATAAGAAATAAGAGAGAGAAAGAGAGAGAGAAAATTAAAAGTGTATACTTATATAAGAAGAGGAGAAAGAGATATAACTAAAAAGGAAAAGAGATTAATAAAAATAAGGAATAAGAAAGAGGGAGAAAGAGGAAGAGAGAAAAATTAAAAGTGTATACTTATATAAGAGAGAGAGAGAGAGAGAGAGAGAGAGTCACATATAACTGGAAAGGAAAAGAGATTAATAAAAATAAGGAACAAGAAAGGAAGAATAGGGGATAATAATAAAGGAAAAAAGATTGATAAGAATATGGAATAAGTAAGAGAAAAAAAAATGAAAGAGAGTAGATACATATGAGAGAGAAATAGGGTCAGAAGTAATTGGAAAGGATAAAAGGATAAAAGTACAGACTGAGAAAGAGAGTGAAGCATAAACTGATGTTTACTTAAAAAAAAATGAAATCTACAGAATATTTCCTCCTCCTACATATCTACAGGATCTGTCAGCGGATATCCAGCCATTTTGAAAAATATTTAGACCCAATCATTACTACACATGCATGAACAGATGCTCACCCATGGGGTTACTCAGCAATCACATGCCACTAAGTGAATGTGCTTACTGTCATGTCACTCAAGTCTGTCAGCCCTATTACAGTTCACATTTGTCTCCCTTGAACTTCTGACTTTTACCAAAATTAAAATTGCCTTTGAAATTTCATGGATGTGATTCAGGAGAATAACATGAGGCAATTGGGAGTAATCCCTAAAGTAGACTTTTCAGGTTGTTTTCAAAAAATTGAAGGGATGCTGGGATAAGTGAGTGAGATTAAGGAAAATATGATAAAGCAGGCTGTGATGACCCCTAAAGAGAGCTTTGGAAACTTTTTCTAAAAATGGAACAGATACTGGAATAACTATGAGATCCCTAGTATTTTGAAGCAGGCTTAGGTAGCACTGCTGTTGGCAGACAAATTTTTGTTAATATGAAATGACAATTCTTATAAACACTTTGTTGATTAACAGCTGATATAGTCAACCTCTGAAATTTAATTACACAATCACTATATACTGCTTGTGTTCCACTGGGTTTAGGGTGAAAACAAAAATTATATGAGATTGTCCATTGAAAAGTTGAAGCAACACAAAGACAACACAAGATGTGGTAAACTAAACAACTTTATTCAAGACTGCCACTGGATCAGTCTTCTTCCCAGCATTCCTTAGTGGGACTGAGAGTGCTTACAATCATCATCATAATCAACATTATTGATGTTGTTATAAACATCACCCTTCTTAAATTAATTTATTTTCTTTATTAATTTATTCCTAACTTTTTCAAATTACAAAATAAATAATTACAAATCAAGGTTTGTTTTGGTTACAGTTCAAGGGTGATAACTCACTCACTTTGTGAAATCAAACATTCTCTTCCAGTCTTTTTTTTTTTTTGCTAGTTTATATCTCTCCCTGATTCATGTGTATTTCCTCTCAGCTCTATTGAGTGTGCATGAGGTAAATACTATTATTTTTAAATTGCCATCTATTTCTTGAATTAGAGCTGCTCCATGATAACTGCAAGTATTAGTGCTAACTAATGTAGGTTTCGTTGGATTGCAGTGTGATAGAATTGGTGCTTGTGTTAGTACTTCCTTTACTCTTTTTAAAGAATTCTCTTGTGGAGTAATCTTACACAAATACAGTGTCCTTTTTCAATAATTCCATCAATGGTTTTATTGTTTCAGACAAGTTCAGTAAGAATTTGCTTAAGTATCTGACCCATGCTGATTATACAACGTAGCTCATTTAATTTTGTAGCTGCAGGCTTTTAGTTTTTCCTTGATGGTTTGAATTTTATCTCCAAAAATTATGTTTTCAAAATATTCTAGTTGTGTCTTTTTGAATTCACACTTTTCTTTAAGTTTGAGTCCTGCTATTTGTAATGTTTTAACAACAGTTTTTAGTCTTTCATCATGTTCTTCTATAGTTCTACTGTAGATTAGAATATTGTCAATAATTGTTTTGACTCCTTGAATATTTTTCATTAATTCTGACATCATTCTTTGAAATATTTCTGGAGCTGATTTTAGACCAAAAAATAATCTTTTGAAGCAATATCTACTATAAGATGTAATGAAAGTCATGAGTAATTAGTTTTCTTTACTTAATGGAATTTAGTAAAATCTGATGGTAGCATCTAATTTAGAAAAAAAAAAAGCTCCATTTAGTTTAGGTGAAATATCATCTAAATTTGATAACATGCAATGTTCCCCTTTCACTGTTAGATACAGCTTCTTCAACTCTATATATATTCAGAATTTTCTGTTTCTTTTATTATGGTTACTATAGGTGCATACCAATCAGTTAGTTCTGTAACCTTTTCAAGAATTCCCTCGATTTCCAGTCTATTCAATTCTTTTATCACCTTTGGTAAAATAGAGAATGTGGCACTCCTAGCTGTTGTTACACAGTAGGGTAAAGCATCTGTTTTCATAACTAGGTCTTTCGACATATATCTGCCAAGGTCAAATGAAGTTCCTTGTGCTATTTTGTCTAAACGTTTCACTAAATTCATTTTTATATCCATTCACCTAGACAATAAATTCTCTCCCTTTACACATTTAATGATATATATTTCCAAATATTTGTTCTTACCTTCTTTTTTAGTGGTATTGAATTCTCCAGTGCACTGGACTATTTCTCCAGGATTTGTAAAGGTGCCATTTACTAGCTTTAATAAAGATTTTTCTCTCAGATTTTTGTAAGTTTTGGTTGAGATAATGTTTATGTCAACAACTGTATTGATTTTAAACCTCACTGCTGTTTTACAAATTTTTATATCACGGGTCATTTAAATCTGTTTCTATTAAATCTCTTAGAAAAATTTTATTTTTATTTTCATTTACTGTTTGTATTGTATTAGTTTTAGTTTTGCAGGCTACAGTGAAATGATTCATTCATTTTTTTCACATTTCTTGCAATGTTTTCTTGTGCTGGACAGTTTTTTAAATCAAGCTTTTTGTTACAGTTGTCACTGTTTTTTTCCACTTTTTCTTTTTGTATCTTGTGGGGTTTCTCTGGGTCTTTAGTATGTCTACATTTCCCTTGTGCATTTCTTCCATTTGAGATTTTATTTGCTCACTGCACCAGGCTATCTCTGTAGCTTTCTTAAGTTTCAAATCAGGAATTAGTTGTAATCTTTTGGATAGGTCCTTATTCTGTAGCCCTATCACAAGACGGTCTCTGATTCAGTCATTTTTCTTTGGAAACTCACATGCTTTTGTTAATTTGTGTAATGCATGAATAAAGATTTCTATTGGTCTTCCTGGTAACTGAACTCTAAGATAAAATTTTACCCTTTCATAAATTATATATCTTTTAGATATGAAGAAGGCATTGAATTTTTCCAAAACTGAATCATACACAATTGCATCTTCTTGTTGTGAGAAAGAAGATGTCCAAAATGTATTTTCAACTTTGCTTCCCATGCAATATATTAATGCTTTGATTTGAGTTTTGTTATCTTCTTCCCAGAGTTTTGATACTTTTCGAAAGTATTGGAATCTCTGCAACCATTTCTGTCAATTTCCAGGATTTGTAAAGTCAAATGGTCCTGGTGTAGTTAATTTGAACATTTTTTTGTCTTTTTAAAATTTTTTTTTTTTTCGAATTGGGTCCTGTTGTACTAGAAAATGATTTTCTTCTTTTAGAAAGAATCCTTCTCTGACACCATATTTCACTGGGCTTAGGGTGGAAGGGTAAATTATATGAGACTGACCACTGTAAAGTCAAAGCAAGACAAGACGTAAACTCAACAATTTTATTCAAAACTGCTGCTGGATCCATTTTGCTTCTGGCATTCTTGAGTGGGATTGGAAGTGCTTACAATAATCAACATTACTGATGTTGTTATAAACAGCTCGTTCCTCTATTAGTTATTTTGTTAGCATGTGAATTACACCTTGTAATTCTTTGCCTGTTACTGCCCCAAAGTTCTTGGTAGAGCAGTAGAGGACAGAGTAAATCCTTAACTCTTTTATTTACTTCCACTCTTTGGAATGTTGAAGCAGTATATATGTGTTGCTAAAAATAAAATTATTGAAACAAATCATGTGTTGAGAATGTACTTATTTCATCCCCTGCCATTACCTCAGATAGGACAATTCTATTTTGATGGTGAGGAAAGACAAAAGAAAAAGATATATCAGAAATGTTGTTCTGTTTTAATGAGAAAGAGAAAGCAGACATAGAAAGAAAGGGAATATAAAGGAGGTGATAACTTGTCAATTTTTAATCTTTTCTTTTGTAACTTCTTACTTCTCCAAATAATGACCTGTGGGGTTGAATCAATACATTAAAATATAAAATACAGCAGAATTGTCAGAGATTTCCACTAGTGAAGAATAAAAATTATAATAAACCATCTTGTACAATAATTCTCTTAGATTGTAGCATGCTATGTAGCTGAAATAGTTATGTCGCACCAGTGTTAGAGACTTGTGTTGAAGCCTCAGTCAAAGCCAATATTTCTAATTCTGATTTTTAAGGCAAGCAGGGCTAAACCTCAGCCTGAATACAATCATCTTCTTTTTCTCATTCCCTTCACATTTACTTTAGATTTTAAATATTAACATATGACCTGCCTCGTGGCTGATACAGTTCTGTAAATCTCACTGTTAGAGAAAGTCTCAGTCAAAATAAAATCCAAGATTGTCTATGCTGATTTTCAAAGCAATAATATATATCTTAAAATTCCTACATCGATTTAGCTTTGTACCTTATTATTCATTCAAAAATCTTTTTCTAAGTGCTCCAGGATATGTGCATTCCCAGATTTCTATGCTTCAAAGCTATAAATAATGTTTGTCTCCTTATTATATCTCTCCCACTCTCAATTATGCAACCTATTTACACAAGCTAGATAGATAAGTTACTTGGTTTTACTGCTGATCCGCAATATTTTATGAGTGTACCAAATTCTCCAAGCCAACTTTTCTAATTATGTGTCCAAAAAATATAAGTGTTCTTTTTATTCACTTATTCCTGATTAATTCCTCTTTGTCCACCTGTTTCATTCATATTATTGTCAGTATCCTTCTGTAGAACATCTCTGTTACCACAAATCACCTCTTCAGCTGTGAACATTCACTACCATATAGGAAAACTGATCTTACATACTAGTTCGTTCTGTGTTTCTAATGGAATTTCCCTCTTAATGTTTTTTTTTATGTTTTGGAAGGCATCTTTTTCACGATACTAAATGTAAGATCAAAACTAATAGTGAATACACTTTGTTTATATATTTCTTCCTTCACACTATTAATTCAGTGATCTCACTATTTGTTGTCGCTTTGGTAGGGGCAAAAAATAAAGTCACAAAGAAAGGAATTGAGTTAAACAAATATATTAACAGAAACAGTAATACAAACATAAACAAATGAGAGTGTTACAGCAAGAATGTTCGGTCTGACTGTCAGAGCTGACTGCTGGAAAACTTCACCCAACAAAAGGCAGTACCTGCTCCTATTTATAGCTGGGAGAGTCCATGTGTGAGTGGGTAAATTACCATAACACTATTGATTCACTTTAAAATTCTTAAAAATTAAAATAAATATTTAGAACATTAACTAAGTTAAAATTTACAATTAAATCTTTTTCTTCTTTTATTTTTTTTTAATCAGATGGCCGGCAACTGAAGTGGCTCCTTTGTTATTTATAAGATGCAAGGAAGGTAATTAGCAAACCTGTAGGACAAAAAATAAGATCTATCAAAGGGTGGAAGAACTCTTGATGAGTCAACAGCCATCTAATTAGAGGTGTTGTCTCAACAAAGTCACTGTAGAGAAGGTAACTGGAAAAAATTCCATGATCAGTCCAAAAAAAATACATGATATGCTTAGCTAGGCTCAGTAAACAGCAACAGAATACTTACCATGAAATGATAGGAAACTTGTTTTGCAGGCTAATTTGTTAGTGTAATGATTTTAATTCTCATTGGGAGCTCACACACTTATGGCCTTGTGCTGCACTAACCTAAGCTTAGTAAATATCAATAATTATGATTTAAAATAAAATAGTGGCAGAAACAATGTAAACAATTTTTCAGCTTATAAATTGCAAGCCTTATTTTAATGGACATATTCAATACTTAAAGTAAAATGTTATTTCAACAGAAAGGTCAAGTACTTTTTCTTTTTAAACATTATTATAATATTTATTCCTCATAATGACTGCTTAGTGATAACTTTAGTTACTATTAACAAAAGGTTTATACAGTTTATACTCTTTAGCAGGAGACACATTGTAGAGAAAGAGTTAAAGTTATTAAAAGAAAATTGAATAGCAGAAAGCATTACAAGAAATAAAAAGATAAATAAGTTAAGAAAATAATGGAATAGAGAGAGAGAGAGAGAGAAAAGAGGAAAGAAAGAAAAAGACACAGAAAAAAAAAGAGATAGAAGAGGGAAAAAGTAAAGAAATGTGAGAAAAAGCAGAGAAAATAAAAACAAACAAAAAGGAGATTGAGGAAAAATGAAAGAAAAAAATGAAAGAAACTGAAATTAATTTTGTAAATGAGAGAAAATAATAGCAAAAATAATTAGACAAAAAGGCAGAGAAAAGAAAAAAAGACAGAAGAGAGAAACAACAAAAAAAATCAAAGATAAAAATAAAAGAGAGGAAACAAGAGAGATACAGAAAAAGGAATAGAAAAAAGAGAAGAAATGAGAGAAAATAAGAATAACAGAATAATGAGAGAGAGTGAAAAGAAGAGAAAAAAAAGAAGAGAAAAAAAAGATAGAAAACAAGAAAATAAAGGAAACAAAGAAAATAAAACAGAAGACATAAGTGTGATAAAAGAGAGAAAATAAAAAAATCAGAGGGAAAAATGCATTAAAGAAGACTAAAATAAATATTTTTTATAAATTTTATAAATACAAAAAGAAAGAAAAAATGGAGAGAGATATAAAAGATGAAGGAAAGACATGATTTTTCTGCCTCCTGAAAAGTTAGAGAAAGTAAAAAGTAAAAAAAGGTTATTTTTTTTAAATCATAGAAGCATCAAACTGAATAAAATGAGTGAGAAATAAAAGGAAAACAATCATTGTTTTAGAATAAAGCAAAATAAATGATAATAAAAGAAAGAATTTAAACAAAATTTTGTGAAATATGTTGGAGAGAATGAAATCTCAAAATGGCTCAAAGAGCCTTATTTCTTAATTTTCTCACTATCAAAATAAAAAAAAAATGAAACCTTATCTTTTCTTCTCACCACAAAGTAGCTATTTTTTCATGTTGTTAAGAAAGCAGTTCCAATCATAAAAACATTTCCATTATTAGTGTTTGAATCTTTGGCTTCCATTTTCTTTTGTGTATGTATGTTTCATTTTCACTTTTTCTTTCACATTGTATTTACTAATGTCTTAAATTTATTCCATTTTTATCTCTCGTACTTCACTGGATATTTATTATTATTTCTTTTTCTTTTTTTCATTTCATCAATTGTTTGTTTTCTTTTATTTGAAGTAATTTTTATAGTTTTTTTTCAAATTAATTTTTTTTCTTTTCATTTGTTTCCTCTTTTATTTTCCTTCTTTTTTTTCATTGTTCCTGTCATTTTTTCTTCCTCTCTTTCTTTGTCACAAATTTTCTTACTTTTGATTTTTTATCATTTTCTCCCTTTTTATCATTTTCTTTTTCTATTTGTTTCTCTTACTTTTTGTACACTTTCTGCTAAGTTTTTTTTTTTTTATTTGTAGTGTTTCACTTTTCTTCTGAAAACACTCTAACCTTTTAATTTGTCATTCTTTTTTTTTTTTTTCATTCTGTGCTTATTCTTTCATTTTTCACCATCTTTATATTCTATATTTCTTCCTTTCTACTATTTGTCTCTTCATTTTCTTTTTTTAGGCTGAGTTTTTCTTTTTTGATGTTTACATTCTATATTCCTATTTTTTTTTTTTGCATTCCGTTTTTTTACTTTCTTTCCTATTTTCTCTTCCTATGTAGATATTTTTAATTTCTTATCTTTTTCTTCTGTTGCTTTTTTTTTGTTTTACATAATTTCTAATTTCCTTTTGCTTTCTTCTCACTTCATTTTTACAGTTATATTCATTCTTTACAAAAACAAAATGGATTAAGAATTCACCCCAGGATTACAACATCAATATTTTTGCTCACCTTTCTGACACTTTTCTTATTTAGAACAAAAAACAATCAAAAACAAGAAATAAACAATAAAACACAATATATATGCACAAAAATAAGTAAACAAATAAAAAAAATTGTTTATTTCTTTTTAAATATTATGAATGGAGACCTGCAAGGAAGGTCAGGTAAATGAGAAACAGTTTCTTTTTTTTTAATATTTTTATCCTGAAAAGTTATCTTTTATCTCAATTTCATTTTTAATGTACTTTTGTCGGTCAACAGCATAGCATGTGAAACATTTTACTATTTATCATTGATGGAATTTTAAAAATTTAATCTGAAATATTTTTAAATGAATGAATAATAAGGAATAATATAAGAGGTATGCCAACGTCATCAGTGCAAAAATACAATCTCTGCTCTTTTTCTTTCTTTCCTATATTTTTAAAAATAATAACAATAATAATCGTAACAAACGTTTTGTTTCTTCCCTCTGTCAGAAACCCTGAAAGATTTTGTTTCTGTCGCTAGAAATTAGACAGAAAATCTGAAAGGCCACAAAACAATTGCCAGAAAAGCTTTTCTTTTTATTGTCATCCAGTTCCTTCAGATATATTTGGGAATGAATGCTTTCGCATGTTGCAATATTTGTTCATTTACTTGGGACACAGCGTTAATTTAAATTGATGTCAGAGGCGATGAGGAACTTGTGCTATTGCAGCAAAAGCATGTCAAGCATTTTGAGGTATACAATCAGGGATGCCTTCCAATTTAAAAAAAAAAATCAAACCCTCAGTCAGGTGATCAAGGTTAAAATTACTTCTGAGCTTTTTGCATTAATCTTTAATGGCAATTTCTTTTAATTCTTTTTTTTATTGTTTTTTCTCTCTTTCCCTCCCTCTTTTAATAATTTGGATTTCTCTTTTTTTTTTGTTCTCTTTCTTCTTATTTCTCTCTTATCTTTAACTCTCAGGTTTTGCTATTTCTCTTTCTCTCTCTTTGTCACTCTTTCTATCTAGTGTTTTATCAGTCTTTCTTTGTTGCTTTTCACATTATTTATTGCTCTTTCTCTATTTTATTATTTTCTCTTATAGCTCTCATTCTTTTTTATTCTTTTATTGCTCTCTCACTTTTTCACTTTCACTGCTCATTTTCTTCTTGTTACTCTCTCTTATCTATGTTTTAGTTTTTTTTTATTTTCTATTTTATTGTTCTCATTTTTTTGTTGCTCTTTCTCATTGTTTCTCTTTCTTTTTGTTACCTATTTTTAGTTATCTCTCTCTCTCTATATATATTTTTATAACTCTTTGTTTTTATAGATCTTTTTTTCTTTTTCTAGCAGTTTATCACTCTCTTTCTATTTATAGATCTTTTGTTATTATTATTTTCCCCACTATTTTTATTGTTTTTTTTTCTCTCTTACTCTTGTACCTCTTACCCCTTTTAAAATGTTATTATTTCTCTCTCTCTCTCTTATAACTAATTTTTGTCTTTATTGCTCTCCCCCTCTCTCTAAACACAAAGCTTGATCTGCTTTATCCTTAACTGACTTAAATTTACTGGTGAGACCCACTCTCTTTTATTGAAGAAGTTATAATGTTGTTTGGAAAGTAATGTTGGTTTTTAAAGACAGAATATAACTCCCAAATCAAAGAGGATTTTATCTATGAAAAATATCCCCGATGGCAAATGACTGGAATTCTATATCTGTCCAAACGTCTAACTGTGGCACTGATCTTTTATATCAGTAATCAGTGTGGGTCAAAAGTAGGCTTACAGTTGTTTCACTATTTGTTTCATGTTCTAGATCTAATTTATCCAAATTATAACTTTGCTCAACTGTTCTTTCAGCAGGTTGGAGCACCTCCTCATTATTCTTTCACAGTAAGGGACTACCTTAATAAAACCTTTCGACAGTGTTGATTTGGAAGAAGGGGCAGCATTGAATGGCCACTACATTCACGTGACCTAACACAATGGAATTTTTTTTGGGGGGGGGGGGTAGTAAAGAACAAGGTTTATGAAAGAAATCCCCACACAGTGGATGAATTAAAACAGTACATCTGAGAAGTATTTATTGAATTTGATGCAGATCGAGATTTGTGTCATACTGTGTGCAATAGTGCCCTGAAGAGGTTGGAGGAATGTTGCAATGTTGAAGGAAGACATTTTCAACTTTTAAGAGATTAAACTGTGCTAAAAAAATGTTAGTAAAGTGTTAAACAAATGTATATAAACAGTTTTCAACAAATATGATTGTAACAAATAAATATAAATATAATGTTTTTTTTAAAAAAAATGCAAACTGCAGAAGTGTAAGCCTTCTTTTAGCTCATCCTGTATTTGATCTTGATAACATCAGCACAAAAATACATGTCAAATTCATTAACCTTTTTAAAAAGTATAACATTACAAAACAATGATAGTTGTACCTTCTTTGCTTTTACTGATGCAAATTGGTTGGTGTTCAAAGTTCTTTTCATTAGGGCAAGGTCACACAGTCTGTCTTCACCTATGTATTTTTCATAATTCATATAAGTGTTTTAACAATCTGACTATTTCAATCACATGGTAATCAAAAGGAGATCATTATTTCTCCATCACATTCATCCTCATCAGTCCCATGACTGGGTGGGATCATAGGGTTTCTGTGCAGCTGGACATCTGAATAATTTTCACCACATACCTGGTTTGAAGGTCAGAGAGATATTCATTCATGCATAACATATCAGAGCTTTTCTCTTTCCAGGTTAAACTACAGCCAGTGTCCTCCAACTTGAAGGGTCACCTTGGTCATAGCCATTGATTCCAGCACGGTAACACTGGCTGCTGACTTCACTCTAGGAAGCCGTCTGCCCAGCAGTGCTATGTCCTCACTGTATTAGCTGCATACATAGTTGTCAAGTAGAGTCTACACCATTGTGCAAGATAACCATTGATCTTACCAGAAACTTATTTTGACAGGTTTCATTTTTAATCTTGCTGAGTGTCTAGCTGCTCTCATACCAAGAATTCAAAAGATGGACCAAGTAAGCAAAAAATAACTCTTAAAGAAAATTGAAATAAAAAGAACACATACTCAGAATCAGAAGAGACAGCAGTGGAAATTTCTTGGATACATGAGGAAGGTTGACTTGGAAACTTAAAACTCGCAAGGCATATTGAGGGTAAGAGAGAAGGGAGCAGGGCACTTATGTGACAAGTCTGAGTGAATGGATGGTGGAATGGAGAACAGGAGCCTTGGCAATGGGAGAAACTACAAAAGGCCACAAGGGATAGGAAGTTTTGGAGAGCCATGTTTGCCCATGTCCTGAAAGGATGTGGCACATAGAAGAAGAAGAAGTGTTTATCAATGTTATAGACAAGCGTATGGTTGCAAGAAAGAAATACGACAACAGTAGAAATAGATTTACATGGTTTATTTCAACAGGAACGTGAGGGTTCGGGACAGCTACCTTGGTGTGGTAAAGTTCATAAGCCGGCCTTTGGATCTAGGTCGATCTCTCATAGTAGATCACACATGTTGACGGTGGTTGATGCTCTCCTGTTGACAGCTGCTGAACGTGACCCGGTCTCCTTTGTGGCCACCTGTTGACTGCTGCTGAACTTCCCTGTGCCCACTTTTATAGCGTTTTTTTATGGCTTAACAGGCTCGAGAAACGAAGCGAGTATAATTAGGAGGGAAGCATTTTTATTGGACGAAAAATAGAACACTTTAATTATTAATTTATTTTTCCATCGGAACACGTGTGTCGGAAACATTTGTAAAGAAAGTTAATGGTCATTTTGTGATGGGGCTTTGTTCCGTTCACATCCGGTTCTCGCTCTTGGGTGTTTGCCTGTAAATCAGCCGAGATATGTCATTTTATTTTATAACATCAAGAACAAAATCTTTATTTTCAGCAATGAAGAAAAGTCTTTTTGATATTAGTTCTATTAGTCTTTAAACAGTATTGGTTACCTTTATTTTATTGTTGCTTTTTTATCACAACACACTAAGTCAATACATTCTCCAACCGCTGAACACTCCTAACAACCAATCCTTTATTTTGATTTCTCATTTCTCTAAACATTATATTTTGTAGATACATGGGTTTGAGTAAACAACTATGTTTTTTCTTTAATCAAAGTTTACTGGCTTGGGTATTTTGAGAGTCATTAACAAACAGGAATGTATCCTTCAATTGAGTTTGAACCTGCATCATTTTTATATATGGGGAAACCACTGTATAGCCCCACATACTTTTTAGATGCATTGTACAGTGGTTTGCACTAAATATAACATTTATAGCAATGAAAAATAATGTTGGATTAAAACGTTCATTAACTCTTTAGAAATATATATATATATATATATATATATATATATATATATATATATATATATATATATATATTAGTAGTATTAATAATCTTATAAGTATAAGAAATTATACTCGTTTGGAAAACCTTCAGTGTCTTGATTTGCAAATCATGAAACCAATACCAAAGGGAAAAAAAAGGTATGAAAAAAGAAAGAACAAAGAACATGTACGTTAGCCAAAATTAATCGTCCAGCAAGCAAGTCCATAGACCAAAGAAAAAAAACCCGATACAAATGAGCAAAATAACTAAATAAAAGAGCTCAATACAGTAGAGCTGACGAAGTTAAACCTAGAGAGCCAGACAAATTTATTAAGGTTTCACCTAAGCGGATCGTCAGGGAAAGCTTTCCTGATGATCTGCTTAGGTGAAACCTTGGTAGGTGTGTCTCTCTAGGTTTAACTATATATATATATATATATATATATATATATATATATATATATATATATATGTATATAAATAAAAAGAAAGAACAGTAAGATATAAAATCCAGTGTTCTTGTAGATATTTTTATTTTTTATTTTTTTATTTTTACAAAATAGTGCTCAATGTAAATTTACAGAGCATTAATATTATAAATTAATTGATTTAAAATATGGGTTTTTTTTGCTACACAGTTCCAACCATGTTTCAAAAATAGAAGCTAAAAACCCCGAATTTAATTTTGCAATTAAATTAAGAGCATTAGTTCCATTTCATCTTCAAGCGAATTCTGGAGTAACTTTTAAAAATTACCGGGTTTTAAAGACACAGCTAAAATCACGTTTCCATGGTTACAGAATATTCTACTTAAATTGAACAAGGGATGTCTAGATTTTCCTTATGTCAGTATCATTGCATCAGTTATTAGCTACAATTTGGTAAGGGGTAGGGATGTATTTTACAATGAAACCTGACATCAGTTCAATGGATGTCGTCTGGATTTAAAAAAAAAAAAAAAGTATATATATATAATGCTCCACACTGACATTATCACTTGGATTTTCATGCACTATGCAATCATCAGGTATAAATTAACTGGCCGTCATCTGGTTAAAATTTCTGGGTCTCATGGTGATAGTTGGATAAATTATTACTATTATTAAATATTTAATTGTACTATAATCTAAATTTAAATTTAGGTTCAAACTTGCACTTATAATTAAAAATTAAAAATGTGTGTTAAAAAGTGTAAAAACTATATTTCAAGCAGGTAACTCTTTTTTTTTTTTTTTTTTTTTTTTGGCCCAGGGTAATGTTGTGGCTTTGTTAGGGCCAGAAACAGACACAAGAGAGGAATTGAGTTAAACAAATATATTAACAGAAACAGTTAATGCAAACATATACAAATGCGAGTGTTACAGCAAGTATGTTCAGACCAACTGCCAGAGCTGACTGCTGGAAACTTCCTTCCCAAAACGCAGTAGCTGGGAGAGTCAATGCATGTGTAGGTAAATTACAATAACAGGTAATAAAGGTGATATCTTATCTTATCTTATCTTACTTACTATAAAACGCAGATTGTGTGTGTGTGTCTGTAACGTTTATATATTGGATCGAATTTCCTACATTTTTCAACCGATTTCAACAAAACTTCACAGGACTACATAAAATTACCTTGCGGTGGTTCTAACAGCGCCAAAAATGGCAAAAACTCAATTGTTTTTTGCAGAAAATCAATTTGAAAACACGATTAAGAGGCATTAATGAAAGGGGGACAACTCACATCAGCTTAAAAAACGCAGGTTGTTTGTTTGTGTGTGTATGTGTGTGTGTTCATTTATATATGGGATCGGATTTCCTATAATTTTTAACCGATTTCAACAAAACTTCACTTTTTGGGGGGGCAGGTAGTGTTTCTTATTTTCTTGCGCACTTTTTTCTTTATTTTTACATTCAGAATGCTTTAAAAATTCCATTTACAAGACAATTGTTTATAATAAAAAATTCTATTCAATTGGTAGATCCATAACGATTGAAAACAATGTTTTTGTTTGAGTTTAGGTTTCGTAAAAAAAAAACTAATTAAGACATGCGTGTCCGTCAACCTTAAACAATAATCTAACGATCTCTACTGATTGTACGAATCCAAACATATTATAATTCTTTAGGGCCGTTTTTATAATTCCCTTTGCAATTTGGTACAAGGCAACGATAATGAATTGGTTCTATTTGAAATTAATTCAATATTTAAAAGAAAGTATTAAGAAATAATTTAAAAATGCCGACGTAAGAAATCTGATAGACAAAAATATTTCGAAGATGAAAATTATTTAAGGAAAGAACACAGTACTTAACTTGTACCCGACTTTTCTGCTAAATTCCTTTTTTTTTTTTTTTTTTTGGTTCCTGCAGGTAAGTCTTTTACGAGGGGCTTCTGTATGTCTTGCTTAAGGGTTTACGAGAATTTTCGTCGTTTCATCAACGAACTTCGACTCATAATTGACATTTTAAACTTTAATAATTGTCCACACGTTGGTGCTTTTCGGGCGCCAAGGTCATCCGCCTCCTCCTCTTACGGACGGCCTCCATACACGCACTAACGCAACAGGATACGCAATATTCGCTAAGAGAGAGAGGGGGTATTCTCACTCTCTCTTCTTTCACCTAAGGTTTGTGTTGAGAGGGGACGGTCACTATTACCGACCTTTCCCCTACATTAATGATAGCGATATCTACCGTGATTTCCTCTTTCGCTGGCCGATTTTTTAATAGAGAGTGGAACGTCACTCAAGGTCAACCATCTCTACTGCGTGACTCGGGCGTGCTTTCACACGTTTGCGTTTATTGTTGCCCACGTGCACGTATTTGGTCTACTTTATTCGCCAACTTCGGATACCGCAATTTGTTATTACGTGTTCTAGCTGCTTTTTTGTTTTATAGTTCCAACCCAACCCTACACACGTTAGCCAATTGTACTAAAATCCATTTCCTTTTGGATTTACCCTTGGTATACCTTTTAAATTTCCACTTTTTTAGTTTCGAGTTCCCCTTTAGTAACATCTGAACTCATTTTACTGGGTGTTCCCCTTTTTGTGTCTATGTTAGCAGTGCACGATTTTTGGATTTGTCGAAATCTCTTTTTAAGCTTTACCCTCTTTGACGTTTTTACTGTTTGGATGCCACCTAAAAGGAGGAAACTTTTGGGACGGCGCACGGCAGCTGCCTCCGCTGCTAGAGCAGCGAGGGCGAGTGAAACCCCTGAACAGACTTCTTTGCGTCTTTCACAGATGGCCTCGAGCTCAGCTGCTCGCTTATCCATGGAAAGTGCCGCTGCGCGGACTGAAAGGTTGGCTTCAGCGGCTTCAACTATGTCCTCACGCCGCGCCAGGCTTTCAGTTGAAGAACGTTCACTTCAGAATTCACAGGGCGCAGTCCGCGTGGCTAGCTTGAGGGCTTCACAGTCCCCAGCACAGAAAACCCTTCGTCGTTTGCGTGATGCCATCATCAAAGCTTGCTCCAGGAGTTTAGAAAGCCCCGAACAAACAACTTCACGTCGTCATAGGAATACTAGGGCTACAGCCGCCTCTAGAGCTTTGGAACAACCTCAAGAAACTGCTCATCGTCGCTTTAGAAATGCCCTATCCACCGCATCTGCTAGAGCCCTAGAAAGCCCTGCACAGACCACTGTTCGTCGCGTTAAAAATGCCCGCTCTACTGCATCTGCCAGGGTTGCAGAAAACTCTGAAGTACGCCGTCAACAGCTCGAAAACATTAGCCAAATTCGAGCTTCTTTGAATGGCGTAACTTCGCCGTCTGCATCATTTTGGTCAAATGTCGCATACAATTATGACTGCACTGTCAACTATTCCGCTAGGAGAGACGTACAAATAGGGGCCATGGATAAAGTTTGCACAAGTGGGCCGGTGCGCAACCTGGGCTTTGTTGCTCTGGGGGCAAAATCAAACTCCATTCTTTAGATGAGCCTCCCCAGCCACTTAGGGACCTCCTTCTGGGTACAACTTCGGAGTCAACGCATTTTCTTGAAGCAATACGGAAGTATAACTGTTGCTTCCAGATGATGTCTTTTGGTGCGAAGGCTATTAGTGAAGGGGGGATGGATGCCTACTTTCAAAGTGCAAGGCCAGGTTTACCCTTAATGGGATCACTTTTTGGCTGATCAGGAGAGCCACCTCAGTTCCTACAAATTTACTTTCTCGCAGACTACAACGAGCAGGTTGATGTGCGTCTCGGCATTCTGCCTAGCGATATTTCCATCGGTCCCCGTAGAGACATTCTGTTCTGTTTACAAGACATGTTTCACGAAACTAACAGTTACATCCGAAGCTTAAAGTTTGCGTTGCAAAACAACTCTTTGCCCTCTTTCAGTGTTGTCATCGATGCAGACAGACGGCCTCACGGTGAGCATGAGCGTCGCTTCAATGCTCCTGTATGTAATGAAATTGCCGCAGTCATCCACGGTGAGGAGCATAACAGCCGTGACATTGTCATAAAATACCGGGGCCGTGGTCTGCGCCGCATCAGTGAAACCCACCGTTCATACGACTGTCTCCAGTATCCCCTTCTTTTTCCATACGGAAGTGATGGGTACCACTTCAAAATCCCAATATGCCAGGCAAGCAGCGATTCCATGTCGACCTCAAAGACAGTCTCCTGTAGGGCTTACTACGCCTTCATGTTTATGGTTAGGGAGGGTGAATTTAACCACTTGTACAAGTGCCGTCAACTATTTCTTCAATTCGCTGTTGACATGGCTGCAAAAATGGAGTCGGAAAGGTTAGGATTCATCAAGTTAAACCAATCCAAACTTCGAACTGACTCCTACATTCACCTTCGTGATGGTCTGCGTTCTGATGGTGACCCACGCAATCTCGGCAAACCGTGTATTTTGCCTTCCTCTTACACTGGTGGCCCTCGATACATGCATGAAAGGACACAAGACGCAATGACCTATGTCCGTCATTGTGGGAGGCCTGATTTGTTCATCACGTTCACGTGCAATCCGAAATGGGTTGATATTACACGCGAACTTTTTCCAGGGCAGCAGTACTCACACCGCCCCTGACCTAATTGCCCGCGTTTTCCGGTTACAGCTGCGTAAGCTTATGGATTTGATCCTTAAAGGGCAAGTCTTCGGACGCGCCAAGTGTCATATGTACACAGTGGAATGACAGAAACGCGGTTTGCCTCATGCCCACATCCTGCTGTGGCTCAACGATAAGGTTGACGCAAACAAAATAGACGATTTTATTTCTGCTGAAATTCCGGATCCTGCGCTGGAGCGTTTGCTCCACGAAATCATTAAAAAAAATATGATACACGGCCCCTGTGGTGCGAATTACGAAAAAAGTTCATGTTGGTCAAGCGGCCCCACTTGCGCAAAGGTTTATCCCCGTAAGTTTATCTAAAAAATGCAGACTGCGACGGATGGTTACCCACTGTACAGACGTAGAAGCCCCGCTGAGGGCGGCAGAACTGTGACAGTTAAGGGGCACTCTGGACAATAGTTGGGTGGTGCCTTATTGCCCGCTGCTGTCCAAGACTTTTGGAGCCCACATAAACGTTGAATACTGCCACTCGGTTAAGTCAATAAAGTACATCTGCTAGTACGTTAATAAAGGCAGCGATGCTGCCGTCTTTGGTATCCGGCGCGACAATTGCGTTGACGAGGTGGCCGATTACGTGGCTGGACGCTATCTCAGCAGTAGCGAGGCCTTTTGGCGAATTTTCGGATTCCCCATACACCAAAGGGCTCCAGCCATTGTGCAGTTTGCTGTTCACTTAGAAAATGGACAGAGGATGTACTTCACTGAACAAAACGCCCATCAGGTTGCGGAAAACCCTAAAGACACAACCCTAATGGCTTTCTTTAAATTATGCTCAACAGATGCTTTTGCCAAAACATTGATATACCCCCAAGTCCCGTCCTACTATGTGTGGTCAAACAACCGGTGGGTTCGACGAAAGGCTGGTGACCCTGTCGAGGGTTATCCCGATGTAACTTTTGCCTTGGAAGCGTTTATACTGTGCCCCCCAGCCAGCAGGAGTGCTTTTACCTCCGCCTTCTACTTCATGAAATTGCTGGGCCAACGATTTTCACAGATATTCGCACTGTCAAAGACATAGAATGCCAGTCTTATAGAGAGGCATGCTTCCGTTTGGGATTGCTTGAAGACGACTCCCAATGGGATGCAGCCATGGCGGAGGCTGAACTTCTCAGAACGCCATCACGGCTTCGAACGCTATTCGCCATTTTGCTTTTGCGATGCGAACTAAGCGATCCTCTGTCGCTCTGGCTAAAGTACAGAGAATCCATGTCAGAGGATGTGCTGTTCTCCGTTCAGCATAACAGCCCAGGAGTTGAATGCGGTTTCACTGACTTTATATTCAACAGAGCGCTGGTGGCCCTAGAAAATGTTGTTTTCGAACTGGGAGGTGCCTCTTTACCAACTTACGGTTTACCACCACCGCTCAGAGATGGTTTTGACACTGTACCAACTGAGTTATTGCGGGAAACATCCTACTCCATCGAGGGGCTGAATGCATACATTACCGAAAATGAGCCCAAACTTCTACCTGATCAGAGGGTTGCTTTCACTACTATAACAGACAGGGCAAACAGCGCCATTGGAGGTATATACTTTTTAGACGCGCCTGGAGGAACTGGCAAAACTTTTGTTACTAAATTAGTCCTGGCAGAGGTACGGCGTCGTGGGGAGATCGCTATTGCGGTCGCATCTTCCGGGATTGCTGCAACATTGCTACCGGGAGGTAGAACCGCTCATTCGGCTTTTAGGTTGCCACTTGATCTATGCCGGTCACAAACTCCTCTCTGCAACATAACAAAGAATTCGCCACAGGCTGAAGTTCTGCGGAGATGCAAACTTATAGTTTGGGATGAGTGCACGATGGCACACAAGGGCGCCCTTGAGGCACTTGACCGAAGTCTCCAAGACATCCGCGACTCCTCCGACCCCATGGGTGGAGTAATACTTCTCCTCGCAGGCGACTTTAGACAGACTCTAGCTGTTATTCCTAAAGGTACATGCGCTGACGCTGTCCATGCCTGCCTGAAGTCGTCTGCCCTTTGGCACCACGTGGAGACTCTTAAACTCCAGATCCGCTGACTTCGCACGGGAACTTCTTGCTCTTGGGGAGGGGAAAATGCCATCTGACACACACGGTTTTGTGAAGATGAATCAGCTTGCCACCACTGTTGAATCACCGGATGTATTGATGAATGCAGTCTTCTACAACCTATCATCTAATTTTGCTGATGCCGATTGGCTTGCTGGGAGGGCCATATTGGCACCGAAGAACTGTACAGTTGATTCCATCAACCTTAAACTGTTGGATTGCATTCCCGAGCAATGTCACGTTTATAAGTCCATTGACAGAACTTCCGATCCATCTGAATTAGCTGAGTATCCCATAGAAGTTTTGATGCTAATCAGGAATTTGCTCCCACCTAAACAGTGCAACGGGACTTGCCTCATTATTAAATCCCTTTCTCCGAACCTGATTGAGGCGACCATTGCAACTGGCTGCGGCAAGGGGGAAGTCGTTCTGATTCCCAGGATGCATCTTCTGTCGTCAGACGCAAGCATACCAATCAACTTTCGTCGCTCACAATTTCCCGTGAAGATTTGTTTTGCTATGTCGATTAACAAATCACAAGGACAGACGCTTAGCATCGCAGGTCTGCATTTACGTGAGCAGTGCTTCTCTCACGGCCAACTTTACGTTGGGTGCTCACGAGTTGGGTCTAAGGACAGGGTTTTCATTTACTCTCCCAACAACTGTGCTAGAAACATAATCTACACGGAGGTCCTGTAGACAACCCGCCCGGTAGCGTTTAAGCACCATGCACACATATGCAGTCTGATTGCATGGCAATTTTTTTGTTTGTCATATTGGTTTTAACGTTAGGTCATTATAGTCTCCACTTGCCATTACTAAGACGTCTTTGTAAAGGTTATCCAGCTCTTTTGCTGCCTTCTGACTTTCATACCATCACCTGCCATCATCGCGTTTGTTTTCCCTTCAATCCCTATGTATGTTGCAATTGAATCGTGGTTTCAGGACTACTTACCACAAGTGCTTTCAGTAATGCTTAACGATCCAATAGGTTAAAGCAGTAACTGCTGCCAGCTTTTACTCATAGATGTCTTAGTAATGGCAAACGGCTTTCCGTTACTTCCTTTGATACCTTCGAATACTTAGGCCTGCATGATGTGTGCATAGCATTTCAACGTTTTGTAGAAACTTAGTTCCTGTCGACTTACAAAGCACATCTTTCAAAGCAACAGCCGTCCCCAACTCTTACTGTTACATCCCAGGGCAACGCCGGGCTCTACTGCTAGTCAATAATAAAAACAACAATAGTAAAACAGTGATATAATAATATTAATAATATAATAATAATAGTTAATAGTAATATTAATAATAATAGTTAATAGCAGTAATAATAACAATAAAAGGTAATAGTAATATTAATAATATGATGAAAATAATATTAATATTAATAATATATTAATAATAGTATATATTGGTCTGAATAAAAAAAAACTATATTAATCTGGGTCAACGTGTTTGAGTAGGTATTTGTTTGTATGTATGCATAAGGTCATTAACTCACTTCTTTTCTTTAACAGATTAGGGTTATCTATATATTTTAGGATGACAAATTTTTCTAAAAGATATAAAATACATTTATTGCCTTTTTCGCTGCAAGGTTTGGCATTTTCTACGTAATCCCAGGTAATCATTGGGTTTCTATTGCTACTCTTTATTTTCCAGAAAAAATTAGAGAGGCCAGTGCTGTTGTTATATTTAATATTGCCTAATATCATTTGGTGATGGTAGAAATGTGATTTCCAATGGTTTTCAGCTGGACCAAAATAGAATTTCACCTTGTCATCATATTTTATGCTAGCTCCATAAATTATACCTTTAGTCATGCACTTGCCATTCAGCAGACAGGTCTTGTTTTTTCAGCAGTTGCATTCTTTAATTGTGGGGGTTATATTTCTTGTAGACTGGTTAAGTGCTTGTTTAATACAATATTGTTGTTTTTAGCACAATATAGATAAGTTTAACATTGTTTATATTGAATTTTTTTTAGTATTGGGAATGGCTAAAATGCTTATGGATTAAATTCAGGAAAAATCTTCCAATGTTGGTTCTGACATTGCTGCTAAAAGGTGGTTTAAATCATATGATATTGTGTTTATAGTGTTTCGGCTTGTTAATATCTTTTTTGTTTATTTCTAAGTGCCATATTTTTACTTTATGGTTACTTTGTTATAAGGCTTCTATGTATTTGCTTTTATATTTGTCAAAAATTTCCTTATTATTATTAATTGGACCGATTTATGTAAATTGTTTAGAATTCTAGGGTAGTGGTTAGACTGTTTGTTGACATATATAGTTGTATAGGTCTTTAGTATATGGTTTATAAAGTCCATTAGACTGGTCTAAGGTTACATCCTGGAAGTTGATCACTTTAGCATTAGTGGTGGCAGTGATACTTAGACCATGCTCTTTAAAGAATTTAATCAGGCTTTTTCTTAGTCAGTCTGTTTTTTGTGCACCTGTTTCATGCAAGAGGATTATACCATTGAGTCCAGTGATTCTTATATTGAAGATGAACTTTAGTCTCCAAAGTAGTACAATCTGAACTAATTCATAAGCTGAGTCAAACACACCTATAACAATGCAAATATCTGGCTTGTTTCCATTAGTTCACAGGCAACTTTCATAGAATAGAATGAGTTTTTGAGCCTGTTTTATGATATAAATATCCTAGTTGCTTATGGAGCAGTAATTATTAGCCAGATTTATCACAGCCATCAATAGCTCCTCGGTAATAGACGGGTAGAAGATACAAATATCAAATTGTATAAAAGAGAGTCTTGTCATTTTATTGATGTTGGATATTATTATTTTATATTTATTATTATTAGTTTGGAATTGTGATGATTATTATCATGTGATATGAAATTTGCTGTCTAAAATAACATGACTATTAGACATATTACTGTAACTCTTTTAATTCTGATCACCTCCTCCCTTACCCAGTATATTAATTTGTTCAGCCTTTTAAAGAAAAAATTGTTTCTAGGTCAGCCTATTGGCTGGTCATAAATTCTTCTTCTTTCTTTTCTTTTCTTCCCTCTCCCTCCATCCCTCTCTCTTCCCCACTCTCTTTTTCTTTATTCCCAAAATTAAAAAAAAATATATATTGAATTTTTTTTCTTTCTTTCTTTTTATATTATAAAAATTTTTCCTTTTCTTTTGTCTTTATTTTTTTCCTCTTCCTTTTTTCTCTCTGTTTGGACAAACTGATTTCATTTGTAAAAATGTTCAGTCTGAATAGATGACTATTTAAATATTAAATGAATTATAACAAAGATGGATTTTAAAAGATTTTTTTTACATATATATATATATATATATATATATATATATATATATACTTGAGCTTTTACTGTATTAGAAACATAATAATAACAAAAAGTAAGTCCATAAAGGAAGTATTTGGAAATATGTATGCTTGCCAGAGAAACTGATTTTTGAAAATGATATCAAAACTATTGCACAATCACGCCTACTACAAATATTATGGTAATGGTAATATTAGCTGTTTCTTAGTAAGATTTCCACAGCTGAAACACAAATGGTTCAAGATGTAAAAAGCATTAAATAGCCTATGGTTTTTATCAGAAACAAAGATTTTTTTCAAGAGTATACACGCCAGTATTTTTGTTTAAATCAGTAATACAAATTGAAGATAATACAGTTTGACATGTCCATTATGACCAACAGAATTCAGTTTACAATCCGGCATCAGCACTGAAGTCTGATTTGAAAAAAAACATTGAGACTCTGATCAGTTTGAAGATGAGGAGTACTACTAGTATAAGAATATAGATGACCACCCAAACACAACTTCCTGTCTGCATACAACACCTCATTAGATGACTGATTTTCAGCATAGAATAATTTCTTTAAAGTAGATTTCATATTGTTATAATTCATATTTTCAATAGGTAACATTACACAGTGGCTTTCTCTTTTTCTGATGTATTTTTCCTCCTAGAGCCTTCTCATTGTTTTCATATGAATGAAGACCCAATGAAATTGAGTCTCAGATAATACAGTTTGACATGGCCATCACAACCTACAGGATTCAATTTAACCCCCTGTTTCACTACTGAAGATTGACTTAAAAATATACTCCAATCAATTTGGAAATGGGGAGTACTACTAGTCAATATAGATGACCACCCAAACACAACTTCCTGTCTGCATACAACACCTCATTAGATGACTGATTTTCAGCATAGAATAATTTCTTTAAAGTAGATTTCATATTGTTATAATTCATATTTTCAATAGGTAACATTACACAGTGGCTTTCTCTTTCAGAAAGCTTACATTGCACTGATAACAAAGGTCATAACAAGGTCAGGTAGTTTTATATTTTTTAATGTAAACTTAAATTACATATAATCAAAAACTAACCAGCAAACTCAGTATTGGATAGAGGCAAATTATTGAGATTGTGGAAAACAGTTGATGGTTATTATTAAGAAGAAACAGAAAGATTTTTCCAGAAGTATGTCTATATCATCTTCTTTGTTTGAAGCAGTAACACAAACTTCAGGTGACAAAGACAGTTAATACTTGACACTCTGATGAGAAAGATTATGTTGAAATACATACTTTAAAGTAGACTTCATGTTGTTATTAATCATATTTTCAATATCGGACGTTATTCCTTCAAAACGCTATCAGAAACAGTACATCCCTTTGTATCCTCTACCAAAGCCATGGATTTTGTGCCAAGAGTAGTATCATAAGTCCTAAATAAAGATAGTAAGACATTTTCTGATGTATCTTCTCCTCCTAGAATTTTCTTGTTTTCATCATATGAATGAGAACATTTGCAGGGATTTAATGAAACTGGGTCTTAAATAATACAGCTTGACATGACCATCATGGCATACAGAATTCAATATACTACACTGCATCAGCACTGAAGATTGACTTGCAAAATCACTGAGACATATTCTGATCAGCTTGGACATGGGGAGTCCTATTTTCATAAGATGACTACACAGACACAGTTTCTGTTCTATATACAACACTTTATTAGAAGATTGATTTTCAGTACAGTTAATATTGTTATAAGTCATATTTTCAATAACTGACATTATGCAGTAGGTGTCTCTTTCAGAAAGCTTTCATGGTTCTGCTAACAAAAACCATAACATGGTCAGGATGTTTCATAACTTCTAGCATAATCTTAAAATACTAAAAAAAAGATGACTACTGAACAGAGCCAAAATATGGAGAGCAGTCTATGGTCTTTATCAGGAAGGATATCCACACGAGTCTCTTTGTGCAGTAAAAATCCCTGAAATAATGTGGCCCTAACTTTGCCATTTAAAGGTAAATTGCCAATGTCATTTTCTCGTTTGGCAATTCAAGAAGTTCATACCAAATACCAATATCACATTTCTAATTTTTATATCTGACTTTATCCAAAAGTTTAAGAGTCCTTTTTTATGTATAAAAAGTAATATTTACCCCAGTCTCTTCCATGACTACACTCTGCTAACAGTGTTAAACATCTCTTCCAAGATTAGCAAATAATCCTCTATAGCTGACAACTTTATTGCTATCAAGTGGTTTACACTGGAATTCCTTAATGTTCCCAATAATATTAATATTTTGCATTCTCTTGGCTACACTATCAAGCAAAAATATTTTTCCAGCAACCACTGTCAATTCTGATTACTGAAAAGTAGTGTGTTTGAATGTTGTGGGGTTATATAATATGATAACAGATAACAACTTTGACAAAAATCAACAATAGCACTTGTATAGAAGCCTCAAAAAATATAGCAGGAGAATAATTTAAAATAATGTAGAGTGCTAAATCTTCTAGTGGACACCCTGGAGGAAGTGCTATATAACATGGGTTGTGTGCCCCAATAAGGGATAGTCACAGGAGGCCTGCTAACATTTTAAATTAAAGACGTGAAATCTGACAGGTGGAACAAAAATGGACAACAGAACGAGGGTATTTAAAATTAATACAAAATTTATCGACATCATCTACAAAAGTATGTGTTTGTATTAAAGGGACATGAACAATGAATCAAGTAATGGAGGCAGAATTAGGTAAATGAAGGGAATACTGACCGACTAGAAGATCTAGTTAATATAATTGTGACTTAATGTTAAAAGTAGAGTTCATGTAAGTTTAGTTGGCATGTAAGTCCATAGTTTGAAAGTTCAGTTCACATGTCCGGTGAAAGTGCTGAAAGGTTGTTGGTTAAAGTACAGTGATGGACCTTCTATAGTATTCTAACCAAAATGTCTGGAATAGGTTATTTGAAGTCTGGATGATATAGCCAAGGAGAAGAAAGTTCAATTAAAATGTCTGGTGCTGGTGTTGTGTAGTTGCTGGTTAAGTCCAACAGAAAACCTTCTGTAGTAATTTAACCAAAGGGTATGGAGTTTGGACAATATGCAGCAATTTCCTAAACCAGGTGAATTTTGTTGACAAGAAAGCTGGAAGCAGGGACCTAATGTAGCTAGAAGTTCAGGGCTGTTGTAAGCAGGTCCATTAACGTTGTTCAACCAGGTGTTAGGTTGAGATAGAGATGCCGGATAGTAGGGACCATGGTGTAGATGGAAGTTAAGGCCTGTTGTAAGCAGGTTCATTAATGCTGAACAACCAGGTGAGTAACTTGAGACAGAGATGCAAGAAATAGTGAACATGGTGTAACAAGATGTTCAGGGCTGTTGTAAGTAGGTCCATTAAAGTAGTAAGGCCAAGAAAGCCAGAAGTCCATGGTAGCCAGAAATAATAAAGGCTAGGAATGCTAAAAATATTGGTCTGTGGTAGCAAAAAATAATAAAGGCTATGAATGCCGGAAGTAAAAATTGATAGGAAAACCCAACTAGAATCCAGCTAGCAGAACAAAAATATATGGCCATGTAACTCAATACATAACCTGTCCAGGTCATGCAGACCAGGGTGCCTGCATTTCACCTCTTCCTCTTTCTCCACCCCCATTCGGTGAGATGTCACCAGGTTATATGATAAGGAAGTGTAATAATATTAGCTGGGCCTGCAAAGTACTTAGAATCTAAAGAAAATAAATTCAGAGTTGCTAAAAAGTATGAAAATGTTCCTGATAAGTATTCAGATTAAGTTGGTAATACTAAAACAACTAAAAAGACATTAGTTTTTTTAAGAATCTAAATGAACTTGCTATATTAAAGTGAAGTGAGTTGGGCAACACAATAAAGAAAAGGTCAAGGTCATGAAGATATATAATGTCTGCCCTTGATCATGTGAACGGAGTAGCGAATGGGCTACAATAATGTTAAAGAAAAATGATGAGTTCAATAAAAGTGTAGAAAACAACAACTTCATCTCTTCCAATGCTTCCTTGATCTCCCAAAGCATTTATCAATGTATTGGAGTATCCTTTTTAACTAGGATGTCCTGAAAAGTTCACAAGGCTCATCAAATTTTTACATGACAATATGAAAGCTTGGGTTTTTCTGTTGATTATCTATTTGCAATTCCAGATGGATTGTTTTTCTGATGTGTGTGATGAGTTTAAACTAACAATTAGTCATCAGAAGTCTGTCATTATGCAACACTTAGCACCAAGCATACTGTACATTCCACCATCAATCTATATCAAGTGTAAAAAGTTAGAAGGTAAATATTGTTATTATTTACACTATTTAGATTGTTCAAACATTGTGAATAGTGTAAATAATTACAATACTTCATCCAGGAATATAGATAGGTAAATATTATTGTCCACCTTGGTAGAACACTATCTAGTCATAATACACTTGGTTAGGAAGTAAGTTATAGAAATTCTGAGGCTTGTGATGTGTTTGGTAATCACTTTTCAAGACACTGGTTTACAATCAGACTTCAAAATATCACCCAAAGTAGGGGTCTAGTAAGTATGTGTATAATCAATGCTGTGAAAACGTATTCCTAAAATTTGAGTATTTTGAATGAAAAATGAAAAGAATTTTAGGAATACATTTTCACAGCGTCGCCCACGTGACGACAACGTGACCATGTTTTAAACGGAGCGCTAATTTTATAAAACTTTCAGTTATTTGTTTGGATAAGTCTTGTTCTTATGTACATCGTCTTTGTCATGTTGTATTGATAATGTTATAATTTATGAATATGTCCTGAAGATGGTTTATTAGACCGAAACGTCCGACGTTGACATATTAACATTAAAACAGCATAATTGTATATAAGGATTTTTGTTTGTTTTTTTTCCGTATATATTTTTCTTCATACTGTTGGATCTATATCCATATATTTGCTTACATATATATATATATATATATATATATATATATATATATGTGTGTGTGTGTGTGTGTGTGTGTAATGATTGGCAATGGTAGGTATTGGTCAGAAAGAAATTTTGTTAAAGATATAAAATTTAATTAAGACAATGAAAACAGATATTAAAAGGGACAAAAGAAGAAAACAATAACTACAGTAGTTGGTTATACGAAATTAGGATCAAGAAAGAAAAAAAAAAGTGAAAGCCAAAATCATAGAGAATGAACTAACCTTTTCTGTTATTGTGAATAAAAATTTTACTTTCTTCATTTGAGTTCTGACGAGGAAGCAATGTTAACTGTATTGCTCATCTTAGATGATTTTTGCTTTTTTCTCTTTTTTTTTCCCTTTTCTTTCTTGCTCCTAATTTTGTATTGCCAACAACTGTAATTTCTTGTTTTCCCACTTCTTGTCCCTTTTAATCATGTTTGTTTTTATTGCCTTAAACAGATAAAAATGTTTGTTATATAAGGAATATAATCTCTCTTCTTGGCATTTCTGAATGTTCACTGACTTTTACTATCAAGATACATTCTCGGCCAAGTAGTTGGATGCCAACCAGTTCATATGCAATAGAAGTTTCCAAAATTAAGGAGATTTCATATATTGGATACGTAAGTTTGAAAACTCTGGATGAAGATTAAACATATCTAAATTATGGGTAACTAATCAACCAATTATAATTGATAAAATCTTGCTCTTTCTTTTGACAGCTCCTTGTTCTTAGGATGGTCTCTCTTTTCTAATGTTTTTAACATTTTATATACCTGACATTTTTCTCTTCTATTTTCAGTCAGCCAGTCCCAGAAGTCTTTTCACATATAAATCAAGAATTATTATTGGTAACTCAGGAGACATGGGTAAAGCCAAATGTAAATGGGTGATGTTTATATTGACTGTCTTCTCACTCAATGTTGCATACTAATTTCTGGTTTTATGCCTGAATCAGATTCTACTTGCGTGATGTCAAATTTTATTGGAAGGAAATTCTAGTCAGAAGTATTCATTTTTGGTATCCACTTAATTGTTACTTCCATAACTACAAATAACCTTTAATTTTAAAATGTACATTTATTTAGGAGAATGCACAGTGGAATAATGGATAGCAACTTGGACTGAGGAATCAGAAAGCCTAGTTCAAATTCCAGTTGAGTCCATTCACTTACATGCTAATACCCTTGGAAAAGGTATGAATCCTCTTCTTCTCTCCCCAGCTATGAGTAAGTAGCAGGACAGACCGGTTTCTTTAGCCTTGGATGGCAACTGGTCTACCATAGAAAGAAATGGCAACCTAATGCGGGAAAAATTCTGCCTGATTAGTCATGTACTGAAAGATACATGATCACATACATGTGTATCATGCATGGCACACAAATAACTGACATTTACTGCATGGTGCTGAACTACATATTCTAAATGACTTTTGGTATAACATATCTAAAAGATTCAAACTTATGACTGATGTAAGAATGTAAGAATACAGTTAAAAACTTATCTGAAATTCAAAGCATGATTAAATCTATGAAGATTTAATTTTACTGATAAAACATTAGTTATGTCTGATCAGAATCGCCTTTGAAGTGGTATAGCTCCAAGAAGGTACTTATACCACCAAAAATGTTTTCATCAAAATGATAAGACAAAAAAGTAAATACACAACAGATTGAAATTTTATGAAAAATAAAATAGGAATTAAATAATAAATATCTGGGTTGGGAAAAATGCATGCCTTTTGTTGTTGTTGTTGTTGTTTTTAATAATTTTACCACAGGTGAATCAATAAAAGCCAATGAATCACCAGGAGTTACTGAGTTTGAAAGAAATGTTATTGAGAGGAAAAGACAGTAAAGATCCAAGAAGAAATAAGATGAGGATTCACATTGCATTTAAATTTTTTTTTAGCCTTGGGTAGCAACCAGTCTTAGAGAAGGACAACTCTGAACTCTAACCCATGGCAAAAACAATGGGAAACCACACCACTATCTTTCCCAAGACTACCTGACAATACTTAGATAATAAAGAAAAATCAATAGAGAGTCATGATTGTCTACATCCTGAAGTGGAATGGCATTAAAAATAGTAGATAGTTGGTGATTATATGATTGGTCGATCATGGCACCAGGAGTAAAAGTTAGTCTGAATTAAAGGCAGATAAAATACATTACAGACTCAACAATTGAAAACATACCAAAAACATATCAATCTCTTTTTCTTTCCTCTATCCAACATCAGCATCATAATAATATGATAAAATAATAAAACTCAATTTCTTTCAGCTTGTTACTTCTCTAACTAAAAAATATATCAAATGAATTTGTAATGAGGATTGAACCAGAAGCTCCAGAAAATTGTTATAACATATAGATCTATCCAGCCAGATTTGATCTTTACCCTAATTGACAAGATTCTCAGGGGTGTGGGGTTCTAAATACAGACTTTGCAGGTTTCTTGTCAAATTATTTCAACCACAAAAGCAGTCATGAATCAAGACCCAAGCCAAAGTGTTGAATATTAACATTAAAAAAAACAATTACTGATAAAAGAAATCTTTTTTTTCCCCATTCTTTGATATCTGTGAAGTACCTTTCATTTTTTTCTTAGGATTTTTTTCTTTTTACATTGTCTTCCTTGGATTGAAAAGGAAGAAATGTATGAGTGTGCATATGCACTTGTTACTGCATAAGAATATTTACGGGGGGCCACCTACGCCTAGCAAATATCACAGCCTCTTAACTATGCAAACAGGTTTCAATGAAGTGTGAAGCAATGTTTTTTGCCTGTGGATCTCTCTTTTAGGTTTTTGGTTTTTCTCAAAGACTATTATCCTGATGATGATATCTAAAAAAAAAAACTCTGGCAGAAACATCATGACAGACATCTGATGAAAAGGAATGAAAACTGGATTTTTTTTTCTAATCCTTTTTGGAATACATTTTATGTACAGGATTCTACTCTGCATTTTACTGACAGGTAATTGTATGCATATATGTGTTTGTGTGCTTTTTGACATGTTAAACTTTCATTTGGACATGAATGTCTGAGTGGGTGATGTTTTTCTTTTGCCTAAGGTGTTTTATTGATATAAAATTTGCATGTTAGAGATTTTTTCAAAAAATGTATGTGCTCTTTCTTAACAGCAGCTATGGTTATAAACTGAAAGGTAATTTTATGTTATGATGTTTAGATGGAAAAGCACAAGAGATTTATGTTGAAATGATGTTTTAAACTACAAGGTATTTGCATAAAATGATCTAACAAATTAAAATGATAAACTGTATATTTATATATTATAAATCTTTTTTAAAAGAATTTAAAATAGAGTATTCTTATATATGTGCAATAAGAATGTACAAATAATGTGTTTATATGATTTATAGTAATGGGGACAAGCAGGTGGTATAATGAATAGTGGCTTGGAATGAATAAATGAAGAGCTGAATTCCTATCTTCCACCAAGTCAGGTTCATTATAATCACATGGACAAATACCTTTGGGTAAATTCATCACCCCACAACTATGGATTAAATAGTAGGACTTTTATCTGAACAAATCATACTAAAAAAAATTGTTTATGCCATGTTCATCTGTAAAAATAATGGAATAATGCTTACAATCTAATAAAAGTTTCAACATTAAATAACCAACAAAAGGCTGATAAGTCATAAAAAGCAGAAGAACACTTATTGAATAGAAAAAATGTCTGTTGAGTCTTTTGGTATCTTCTGGCATTGAAGAAATTAGGTGATAGCGGGTGGAAACTTGTAAAGGAAATTGTCAAACTTGTATGCAATGATTCAAAGTACTTTTGACCATCATTGATCATTTTCAAGAAATTGCCAGTTTTGTGTTCATGTTGTTAACAGCACAAAGTTTGAAAAGTATGTGGGTTGAAATACCATGATGCCAGAAGATATTTTAGTATCACTTGGTGAGAACGATTTTATAATCCAAAAGAATTATGTTTATATATTCATTTTATAGATACAAATATTTAAGTAAATGCTCTGTTTATAATAAACAGTATTAAACAACATTTACCAGCCTGAATGTCCAAGAAATTTTCACAGAAAATATTCATCCTCCAACAGGATGCAAACCTGTATCCTATATGGAACCGTCATTTAGCTTGACATGCCTTATCTGATTTGGCTACAGAGGAGCGTTCAGTTAGCAAGGTCAAATTTACTGCCTTTAAACTTTAATTTTCCATGAATCTTTCACGTATATTCATATCTGTTTGAAGCGCATCCAAATGTAATCAAATGATGTCACACATTATTAAATGGACAATTATTTTAAGACATTTTTATGTTTATACATTCTTTTTATAGATACAAATATTTAAGTAAATGCTCTGTTTATAATAAACAGTATTAAATAACATTTATCCGCCTATAATCGGTTAAGGCACGTCAAGATAAATGACGGTTCTGTATAGGATACAGGTTTGAATCCTCTCGGAGGACGAATATTTTCTGTGAAAATTTCTCGGACATTCAGGCCAGTAAATGTTGTTTAATACTGTTTATTATAAACAGAACATTTACTTAAATATTTGTATCTATAAAAGAATATATATATATATATATATATATATATATATATATATATGATGTTTAGTTTATGGTCCTTAAAGAACTTAGGTCCTTTCAAATCCAGTCTGCTTGTCTTGGTCTCAGTTTATGAAGGAGAATTATCATGTCATCTCTGTATATACCATTGTTTTATACATCAGAGATAAATCTGAGTCTCCATAGTAACTGCATCCCTACAAGTTTGCATGTTTCTTCAGAATCAGGTTCTCCTATGGATACGCAAAAGTCTAGGTTATTTTTCTTAGTCCATAGATTTCCATCGTGGTATAGAATTGGTTTTCGTGCTTTTCTTGTTATATTTACTACTTGGTCAGAAATATGGCAGTAGTTCTTTGCTAAATTAATAGAGGTCACCAGTAGATCTTCCATGATGGATGGAAAGAAGTCACAGATATCAAACTGCAAGATTTGCATTCCTCTTTCTTTTTTTATATTACTGAACAATTCAATAGCTTCAGCTGTATTTTGCCATGGGTTGATACATTAAGCCTTTTAAATATACTTACATGCACTTTCCATAATGGGTTTGCTGATAATACTGATGTTATTTTGTGATGGATTGAGCAGTCGGTATTGAGGATTATTTAGGAAATTCTCATTGTAGTCTTTAATTGTGACAAATGTCTGCTGTTTGTATAGTTTTGGGATTCTATTGTCTATTTTTAGTTCATTTGATATTGCTTTTGCTTCATATTTAGTAGCTTTTACCCTGTTGTTGTCTGTGAATGTGAATCTCATAATAGATTGTATTTAGCACCTGAAGATTGCAGATTTGCATGAAACTCCAAGTCATGCTATCAGTGTTGGATATTATGTATATTCACTAATATATACATAATAGCTCTGTTTTATTTTATAACATTGAGCACTTTATTTATAACACCTGATATCTATATCTATCTATATATATATATATATATATATATACTTATATGCAAGTATATGTGAATATATACAGTGGGTAGCAAAAGTATTTAACACATTGGTTTTTCTTACATATCTCAAAAAATAACAGATCAATTTCAACAAAACTTATAGGAAATATTTAAACAAACATTGTCGATCAAAACATAGAAGGAAAATTTAATACCACTGTTTTGAGAAACATTTATTAACAATAAATAAAATAACCCATATGCAAAAGTATTTAACACTAATTCAAATATTATGCTAGAAGAGACGTGTCGTCATCATTCCTACCCATATTGATATGATGTGATATGTCAGCCAATGACAGCATTGCACGACACTCAACTGGCTATTAGATAACAGCTCTGAGACACTGCAGCTATTCTGTTGCCACTACTGCAAGAAAATGGTGAAAACAAAAGAATTGTCGAACGACATGCACAAGAAGATCATAAAGAATCATAAAGATGGTAAGGGATATAGAAAAATCGCTCAAGATTTGAATTTGCTTGTGAGTACAGTTGGTGCTGTTGTTCGAAAATGCAAAAAATTCGATACTATTGAAAAAAATTCAAAGGAGTGGTCATCCCCATATCTTAAATGAGGCTAATGAGTGATACATTTCCTGTACTGTGAAGAAAAATCTATTTTCAACTCGTCGAGAAATTCAGAATGATTTGAAAAATGCCGGAATTGAAGTTAGTAAAGATACAATTAAAAGATCACTGAATCGTGCAGGTCTCACTTCAAGATCACTGAGAAATACTCCATTACTGAAATGCTGACATGTACAAGCCCATTTGAATTTTGTAAAGAAATATGAAATTGAATCTGATGATTTCTGGAAGAAAGTAATTTGGTCAGACAAAACGAAAATTGAGCTTTACGGACGAAACATGCGCACTCATGTATGGAGGAAAGAAGGAGTGGAATACAAGCCAGAAAATACCATTCCTACAGTCAAATATGGGGGTGGAAATATTATGATGTGGGGTTGTTTTTCCTCAAATGGAGTAGGAAAAATGAAAATCATCGAAGAAACAATGAATGCTGCAAAATACACTCAAATTTTGTCAACTCAACTCTTGAACAGTGCCACATATTTGGGACATGGTTGTGATTTTGTATTTCAGCAAGACAATGACCCGAAGCATACTGCTAAAACAACTAAGAATTGGTTTAAAAATAATGACATTAATGTCCTGGAATGGCCAAGCCAGTCACCGGATTTAAATCCAATCAAAAATTTGTGGAAACTATTGAAGTTACGAGTTCATAAAAGAAATCCATCGAATTTAAACAAATTGAAGAAAATTTGTGAAGAAGAATGGGTCAAAATACCAACAAGTACCTGCAAGAAACTAGTTGAAGACTATGGGAAATGACTGGAGACTGTGAAACAGAACAGAGGGTACTGTACTAAATATTAGTAAAGTGTGTTAAATACTTTTGCATATGGGTTATTTTATTTATTGTTAATAAATGTTTCTCAAAACAGTGGTTTTAAATTTTCCTTCTATGTTTTGATCGACAATGTTTGTTTAAATATTTCCTATAAGTTTTGTTGAAATTGATCTGTTATTTTTTGAGATATGTAAGAAAAACCAATGTGTTAAATACTTTTGCTACCCACTGTATATATGCAATACATTTGTATATAATTAAGCAATACATGTGTGTGTATATATATATATATATATATATATGCTTGTGATATATTTATGCAATACATATGGAGTTTTATAAATTCTGCATTCTTCAGGTGCCATTTTTTGGGTTAACACCACTTCTATAATATTTCTGTTTATCATGAGCTATTTTATTGATGATGATGATAGATAGATATATATATATATTATGTATATATATAGAGAATGATAGAGTGAAAGAGAGAAAGACAGAGAAACAGTGTGGACAGATTAATCATGCCTGCATTGTGACTGTCAGTTTCATGTGATCAAGTTCCTACTCTTTTAGCAGATTGTATATACTGTTTTTTTTTTTTTTATGAAAATCATGAGGTGTCTGTGTGGTAATCAGATCTTAATAATGGATGCAAAAGTCAAAAGTACTTGAACTATATATATATATTAGATTTCACCCCATGCAGGGCAGTAAAGCCATTGAGACACAAAGGGTTACTGTGTGTGGAAGAATTAGGAACAGAAACATTACTAATGAGCAGGAAGAGAAAAGAGTAATCTAGAGGACAGTAGGTAGAGATTGATATTGCATTTAAATTTTTACAGATTAAAGTTGGCAGAAAAGAATGGAGCCGGAAGGGAGTTCCACAAGCAAGAAGTATAAGAAAAAAAAACTGTTAGTATAGAATTTATGGTTACATCTAGCCAATTCAACTGTAAATTGGTGAGATCTTGATGCCATTCTAGTACTGCACTTTAAAATCTAGGCACCATAGCAAAGAGCTCATCTGAAAACAATTACCATGAAAGTATTTATAGGAAATTCACAGGGAGGCAACATCGTGGTAGTGGAAAATTGATTGAAGCTGAGCTGACAGATCAGGGCTGATAATATTGTTGATTCTTTTTAGGATTTTATCAAGAAGCTCAAGATAAACAGTAGGGGCACTGGAACATATCTGACAGTTATATTCTAAGCTTGGGCAAATGATAGACATAGATTCTGGACAGAAAAAGTTTCTTGCATGACACAGTGAACCATTTTTCTTAACAACTGACCTAGCAATGGATTCAATATAGTCTTTCCACTTCATGTCAGCTGAGAAAGTTAGCCCAAATCACTTTCAAGGAAAGAATCACTTTCCTGGAGGTTAGCCTCAGACATGCTGATGGAAGGCAGAGAGAAGTCTCTCAGATGATGAATGGATAGAAGTTTAGTTTTGGAGGTGTTAAAATTAACAAGCCATCTTTTGCCCCAGTTAACAACATCTTGAGGTTGATATGGACATCAGCTGCCATTTTGAACTTATCAAACTGATCAGCCTTACTACTGAAACAGGAGTAAATGCTTGTGTTATCAGTGTAGATACCAAGTTGAGAGCTTCCATCAGGAAGGTCATTAATGAAAATGAAAAGCAAAGTAGAACCAAAAATGGTGCTGTAGGTGACACCCGCATTAGTCTAAAAGCATCTAGATGAATATATAATATTTAACAATTTCTGCCAATATAGACAAGGGTGATAATAATTATTCAAAATAAAAATGTTCAATATTTAGCAAAGATCAACTCAGACTTTCATAATTTTTAGTCTGTTATTAGTACTCACACTGAAAAGATTTTACTTTGAATTTATTATATATATATATATATATATATATATATATATATATATATATATATATATATATATATATATACCGTCATCCACAGACAGACTGTTTCGCTGTTTCACAGCTCATCAGTGTGGCTAGACATCCGGTTGCCTCCAGCTAGGGTCGAAACCTGACTGAACTGGTGTCAGTCGGAGATTCTAACCATTAAGCCATCGGCGTAGGGAGGAAAGTGGATTTTTAGCGTGTTTATCTTTATAAACATGCCCAGTGACTGGGAGTGACTCAATTCGCATTAGCGAAGAGTCTCGCTATATAGCTATAATAGTCACTGTTTACCAACCCACATCTCCTCCCCAGAGAGCTCAACTGAAATTAATTTTTCAGGAGCCAATATATGCAAAAAAATCAACAGTGTTGATATGGCCAACAGACAACTTGCCATATGACCTAATAGTTTAAACAAAAAAATCCTGAACAAGAAAAGAAAAAAGATAGACCAAGAGGTAAACATCTACCTACAGATTAAATTAAAATCCTCAACATGTAGACTATAGACAAGAGCAAAAATTGCTTTACAGCGTCAACACTAAATTTGACTAAAGTGGTTAACTCCAACAGAATAAGTATTTCTTTCAATCTCTTCATCATTTACAAATTCTCTTGAATCACAATTGGATTTACTTTCAGAATAAGAAATAAGAAGCCCTAGCCCAGGATAAAAAAATTCTTAGTAGATATTTCATTAGCCATTTTAAGACAATAAAATTTCCAGTTGTTCTTAAGTGGTTAATGACCAAAATGTTTACTACCTGAAGGCTAATTATACACTTTCCTAATAAAAGAATTCATCTTACAGTACAGCTGGGGAAAAAGCATTTTCTGTTTATTTTCAAGTGGTGCTTTACTTGAAGTTATCAAAATGTTCAAAAAAAGAAAAAGTCTTTAATGTTATAAGCTGATAAACAATGTGTACATGTTATGCACAGATATTTATTTTCTTTCAGAATTCTTGGACAATTACAATGGCTATATAAGCTGATGTTTATTATGTAATTTATCTTTCATTCTGAAAGTGTTTAATTAATTTTTAGGTGATAACCATAAATGCAAATAACAAAGACTATGCACATTTTTGAATGCCATATATATGTGTATTTGTCCGTGAATGTGATTAGTGCATTAGTATTTCATACATGAAACAAGGAGACATGATAGCAGCTCGGATTGAGAAATCAGAGAGCCGAGTTCGAATTCCACTCGAATCCATTACATTCACTTACGTGCTAATACCCTTGGGAAAGGTATGAATCCTCTTCTTCACCCACTAGCTATGGGTAAATAGCAGGACAGACCAGGTTCTATAGCCTTGGATGGCAACTGGTCTACCGCAGAAAGAAATGGTAACCTACTGCAGGAAAAAATCTGCCTTGTCAGTCATGTATCAAAAGATGCATAATCGTCTAAGCATATATCACACATGGCCCATAACTGACGGACACCATACCCATTTTCAAATCTCACCATGATCAAATTTTCAATTGCTTTCTTGATAATATCAGCCTAGGAACATAATCCGAGCATGTGGAAGCATTGGAAGTGGTGGAAAACCATATAATGAGTTAATTCAAGCCTTTTGAGTGAAAACTTGAGTAAATGAAACTGTTTGGAATTTGTCAATAACTTTGCAGGCAAAAAGTCAAAAGTCATCATGACCTTGTTCAAAACTGTTGATAATGCTAGCTTACACATTTACTCCCACAAACTCTAAGTTCCACTACCATCCTAGCAGATGTGTACACTCAGAAATGAACAGCCTGACATTATATATATTTATATATATATATATATATATATATATATATATATATATATGATAAAATTATAGTTTTAAGGTATGCTATATTTATGGGTTAAAGTGCTCAATATCAGGGATACAGCATACATAAATATAAAAGTGGATAATGAAGTCAAAACCTAGATACAACAGTCTGTTTCATGCTTAAACACAATTTTCAGGCCATATACATTGTGTTTTCACTTGACTATTTATATATCCTGGTCAATGGTGCATTATGGGAATGTCTGTTGTATTATTCTAATGGTTATTAGTTGGACAGTAACAGTTATATTTAAAATTATTCTAGAAATTATTAAGTAGAAATAATTATGGATCTGAATGCATTTTTGTGGTTATTTTATAGTTTTGTTAACTTTTTACTCATTATTTATAATTGATTACTTTATTAGTTGTTATATTATTGCTGTTATTATGTTTATGTGTGTTTATGCATGTATTCATAATTTGTTAATTATTTATTTGATGTGTTTACATATTTATTGAATTGGATTATGTTATTTTTCTTATTTATTTTATTTTTCTACATTTTTTGTCAAATAATTACAAACATATGTTCCTCTTGGTGATGATTATTTAATCTGTCATCTCACAATTAATATTTAGTCCTTGCTTATCACCCTCCTTTACTATCTCCTGCAGTTTATTTTCTATGCCTGATATCAACACAGGGTCATTTGCTTATCTTATGTTTTTAACCCTGTATCAATAGTAACAGATCCTGATAGGACTTCTAGTTCTTTTAGGATCTACTCACAGTAATGGTTGAATAAGTCTGGTGAGAAGACACATCCTTGTCTTATCCCTCTATTCTGCACTAACAAACAAGCAAGATGGATAGACGAAGTTGAACTCTATGTATTTTGTCATATAGGACATAAATGAATGGAGTTGTCCATTTATATAAATAAGCAGAGTTAGTGTAAGGTCAATTGCTAAGTGCACCTTCGTGCAGTAAACCTTCTATTTCATTACTTATCTACAAGTTTGTCTTCCTTATTATTTCTCGCTGTTATCTTGAAAACTTGTGATACAACAGATTTTTAGTGTTCTTGCATAAATATTAAATATTAAGGCATTTGAAGAATTTTCTAGGTAAAGTATCAGAAATAAATTCTATAAGTTTGTCTAATCCCTACAGCATTAAATTCAGTAAATACAACATTACTGACAAAGTTAACCTGTCTGTTGGTTTTGAAAATGATCTCCAATCTGTGGTTGACTGGGACAGGAAATGGCTTGTGAATTTTAATACATTCAAAATGAAACTACTGTCATTTATTCACCATAGAGAAATTTCCCTACCTCCTTATCAGGATGGCTGATGCTCAACTCAACAAGAGCACTTCACGGTGTCTTCTTGGTCTCATATTTTCCATTAACCTGAGGTGGAACAACTACATTGAATCAATAGCTGCATCTACCATTCTCTGTGTTGCACCAGAAGGTTTTTCTCCTCTGAGTCTATCCTTCACATCTACCATTTTCCCATCTATGGAATACTGATGCCATATGTGGTCTGGTGCTCCCACTGAGGTTCTCAACAAAATACAAAGACAGATATACAATGTGATTGTTCGGATCTCAACTTCACTCACTTTCTCACCAATGTAATGTGGATTCCCTCTGTATGAATATTTTCATAGAATCTGCTCTGATAAGCTATTTTCACTGGTGCCACAACTGCATGAATTTAAGCGTGCTACTAGATTGGCATCTAGGTCCCACCCTTTTACTGTTGAAACAGTTAAATGTAACCGCCTCTTCTACTACAACAGTTTTTTCCTTTTGCACTTCCCAACAGTGGAACTCCCTTTCCCTTACTTGCTTCCCTGATAAATATAATCTTCAAAAATTTAAATGTAATGTCAGTTGACATTTTCTGATACCTTGATTTCCATTCTTCTTTTTATCTCTTTCCGTTCATCTGTTTATATTTTCCTCATTCTCCCCCCATATCCAGTCTTTACTCTTACTTTCACTCTCTGTATGCCCTTGCATTTTGCTTGGGGTGAAATACTTAATAAAAAAAAGACTGGCACATACTGGTGTGAACTATATATTACAAACGGAAGCATATTTTACTCATAGCTTTATTTATGTATCTCTTAAAGGTAGAGACATATTCTCATATTCTGCCATCCATTTACACAACCTTGTTAGGGAAATGTTACTTAATGTTCATTTCTGACCCTCTTAACTTCAATGTACCCCTGTGTATGTTACATTTTCTGAGATCAGTTTCCTCATTATATTTCCTAGTAATTTTCAATTCTCAGTATGTGCATTTTGTTTTCATTTTTCTGAAAAGCTTCCTCATTGCTCACATGTTCTATGCATGGTATTCTAATCACCATCCTGTAGAACTACATCTCTGTTATCACAAGTCTCTTTTTCATCTGTGAGGAAACTGCCCAGCATTCACTGAAACAATATTATTGAAATTCTTCAGATTCTTTTTCTTCTGTGTTCCTTCAGGATGTTGGTGATCATGGCTCTCCAGAACTTCCTGTCCTTTGTAAGCTCTTTTTTGAGATTTGTCTTTTTGCTATCTCTTCTAATCCATGTTCTACCAGCTATTTACATAAGCTCATTAGGTAGGCTTTCCAATGTCTCCCTAGCCTTTAATATGTTCAGTGAATGTCAAATTTTCCAAGATCCCTTTCCTCATTATATTTCCTAGTAATTTCTTTTTTCTAATTCACACTAAATGCTCAAAATCTGTCAAATTCTTACCTTGGAAATAAGTTTAGCTATATTATCCTCTTTTTTGTTCCATCGTTGCCGACATCTTGCCATGTTACAGCTTATGACATGCTCGATTTCCTTTTCTTTCATCTGCAATTAAACATAAGAACATTCCAGTACTTAAAGATATTCTCTGGCTGGCACAAGAAAGAAAGAAAAAAAAACATATCACAGCTTTAAGAACAGCAGAAAGAGCAAAGCACCAAATAAAAAACAAAAAACCCAGCATCAACATTGCTCATATCTTTATCAGAATTACATGCCCATGCTGAAACAGATAAATAATGATAACTCCTCATCACAGAAATTCAGAAAGAAATCCTCCCAAACAATTTTTATGTAACAGAGAGATATTTTGGCCATTTATTTTGTGATTTTTCATTGATAATCAAGAATCTCGGATGTCATGACAGCCAAGCATAGATGCTTTTGACAAATTTGAAGCAAAGAAAATAGATGAATTTAATTCCGATGATTACTCAGATTTCAACAGCACTGAAAAATAGACCAGTTAGCATGTCTGTCCCAAACACTTTTCCAATGCCATAATGGTGCAAATCTGGGCTTTTTCTATAAATATTTTCATGGCAATTGTTCTGATGAGCTTTCTTCCTTGACACTTCAACTTCATGGATTTAAGTGCAGTAATAGATTGGCAGTTAGGTCTCATAATTTCCCTGCTGAAATTGTTAGTTTTTTCCTTATAGTTATAGAACTTTCAGCTTTTTGATTTCTTATAAACTATGATCTTTTAAAATGCAATGTGAATCTTCATTTTCTGTTCTGTTCTGTTCTTTTACTGTGCTCATTATCTCAGTAATACCCTGTGTCTTAGTGGCTGTGTCGCCTTGCTTGGGGTGAAATGATTTTTAAGGAAAATACTATTAATTTCAATACATGCTGTAGATTAATGATCAGGAATACCATGATAAAGAAAGTAAAAATACCTCTAGTTTACGACTTAGCTTAAACTTAAAGGGGCTAGTTAAATTTAAGTTACCTTAAAACTGGTAATGTTATTTTTTTTACTGTTATTCAACTAATAAAGGCCTAGGAGCCACTAAAGGCAGAGGGTTACTGAATGAGATTTTGAAAATTGATAAAAGTTAATTTGAAACTTGAAGAAGTTAAGATTGTAGTGAATGTGAAGGTATCTGTTACAAAGTACTGTCTTAGAAAGAAGCTGTCTGAAAGGAACCTCCTCCTTATCAATGGAATATGAAGAATATGAATATGATTCTATTTTGTATACATTGCATGGAAGGTCTTAGCTGTAAAAGTCTAAACTGGTGGAATTAAAGAATGTAACTAGTCAGAACAGTTTCCATGGAAATAGCGATAGAGAAGCGATAGTCATATGATGTTTTGTCTGTGGGAAAGGGCTAGTAGGGTGGAAAATAATTCCCCACCTATAAAACCACTTTGACACTTTTGTAAAAAAGCGATCACTGAGTAGCTTCATCCCAGATATCTCATGAAATAAATTCAGCTGAGAAAGGGTTAACTTAATATCTCATAGTTCTTTTTACTTTTACAGATATCACAAATTGTAAAAGTTCAAGAGATTATATACTGCATGCTATTTTATCTTACCCCAGACTGTTTCCATTGGGATCACTCTCCAGACCAGTGCAAGGAACTCAATAGTTACTGGTCTTGCGACATCAAAAACTCCATTTTAATTCCCTGTTTCATGAATGTGCCTATCTTGTAAAGAGAGTTAATATCTTGAGCTAAAAGTATTACAAGCCAACTTCTTAATGTTCCAACATTTAAAAATGAACAGTTGACCATCATAGTTACTCTCTAAGGACTTTAAAACAGGAACTATTACTGGCTGCAACAGAGTGCAGATCTGCATATGAAAATATGAAAATGACATGGAAAGAATCCTAAGTGATCCGAAGCTAAAGCATGCCACAAGTCATTATAAATCAATTTCTTAAAGCTCAAATATCCAACAAGCATGAAACACAAAAGTGAAGAATTGAACTGTTGATCTTCATAGTCTTTGTTTCCTGACTTTGAAATTGAAACTATCACTGGCTTCAATGGAGTGTAGATGAACATATCACTGTCTATCAAAGCTGCAGAGATCAACTTTTATTTCCACAGGAGACAAAAAAAAAAAACAGTGATCAGTCAAATCTGATGTTGACAGGTGTTATCTACAAAGGTGATAACACAAATGTGCTGGTCAGTGAAGATGCAAGGAGCCACTGTCCATCCTGTCCAGAAAGTGTTTGTGGGAGGCTTAAGACTAGCAAAGAAATATCTTGAGTGGAATGAGTGAGATTTTGGTAATTTTGGACAAATAATGTTTTGCCAATGCTTAGAAAATAAAGTGGATATTTGAGAAATTATATCAGTACAAGAAAACCTGATATCTATTTCTTAAGTTCTGAGAGGAAGCACTATCATTTATGCTTGAATTATTCAGAATATTATCTCCATCTTTGTTGTTTTGATCCTGTTTCCCAGCTTTGTTCAATTGCCTGCACTATTTAGTAATTAATGCTTCCAATTTTGTGGATGTACTTATACATCTTTATAAAACCTATACAGCTTGCTGTTGATTTATATATACATTTTCTAAAGATACTTATCTGTCTTTATAAACTTGTATTAACTGCTGTTGATATATATGTACACTTTCAAAGATATAATTATATTTCTTTCAGTTAATGCCAGACACCATACACACTTGGATGATCGTGTCTTTTGATTCATGACTGACTAGGCAGAAAAGTTTCCCCACACTATGTTGCTGTTATGTTCTATGGTAGACTGGTTGTCAACCAAAGTTATACGACCCAGTCTGTTCTGCTATTCAACCCATAGCTGGGGGAGAAGAACTGGATTCATACTTGTCCCTAGAGTATTTACTTATAATTGAATGTAATGACCTAAACTGGAATTAGAACTTGTCTCGCCAACTTCTCATTCTGAGCCATTATACATTACACCATAATGCACATACTTCAAGACATACTCACATGTCTTTATTAAACTTATATTGCCTGCTGTTGATGGATATATACATTTTCAAAACAT
>CAHIKZ030001180.1:1062500-1105000 GCA_903632075.3 Acanthosepion pharaonis
CAACTATTTGTAATGACTGGCAAAGAGATTTAGATTAGTGTTTTTGTAATCCACTTTCCAAGCTTGGACTTTTCATGTCTCTTACCGAGACATTTCATAAGTATCAAAGCACTTGATATTCGTTTTTGGTTGCACTAAAAGGCAATCTCATTATTTTGTTCAGTTTCAACTGCATAGGTACTTTGTGTCTGTTATAGAGTAATTATTTAAGAATCACAAATCTACCCCAAACCAAACACTGATTTTGGAAAAAACAACATACTCAGTACCAGCATTTCTTCACTAACATATTTAACTAAAATTATAACAATATAAATTTGTCAAAGACTAAAATGTATGGCTTAGTCTCAGCAGTATGCAGAGGACAAAATGAAGACAAAGTGTGAAGTTCAAAAAAGGAGATGTTTATTATTATCATTTAACATGTGATGTAGTGAAAATATTAATTAATGTTTTCTGAAGGATTGATACTTTACATGGCCCATAGGTTCATTTAAATTACTTTTTATACAGATTATTGAACATAGAATCTGATTATGGTAGTTTTACCCAAGTGTCAAGTTTCTACAAGAACAAACATCAACCTAAAATCTGAAGTGAAAAATAAATATTTAAATAGCCTCATCAGATCAAGAATTTTACATGGATGTCATGTCTGCTACAAAACTCATTCAGAAATATGTAAATTGTCCGCTGTATACAACCGAAGATCAATGATTAAAAATAGTTTCAAGGAAATGAAGCAAGTTGGTCTTCATGTGGACCATTTATCTTTGAACCTTGTGGAATGGCACTACAGAATCACAAAGAACTACACTAAATAACAGAAACGGCATCACTTAAGGACATTCAACAAAAACAACTGAAATGAATCTCACACATAACTTGAAGATTAAGTAATAACATAATCAAGATGTTGACATTCTACACTATTTCAAACAAAAGGATAGGAAGGAAAATAATATGTTTTCAATACTGGAAAGAGCAATGCAGTAGATTGAAAAACCTATTTGCTTGAAAAATTGTCTTAACAGAAAGATTTTATAAATTTCAACTGATAGTAGCAGTGGCTGGTTGGTAAATGAGTACTGAATGTTGTAGTATATTGCTGTTGGACTCAAATGAGGTGATGAACACATACATATAAACATATATAAATATCTTTATTGTTCAAGTTGTGGCAAATGAGTAGAATGAGGGAGAATCACAGAGGTTATGATTGTACACACATGACAAATCTTTGGTGAACCTCTAGCCAGCCTCTCTGTGAATATCAAGAATTAGACTGGTTTTATAACATTTGGACACCCACACAACTTCACATGGCTATGCCTTCTTCCAGTATGTTGCCTATGCAACTTTGTGTGACCACATCTCTTCTGGCATGTACCCATGCAACTTCATGTAGCCACACCTCTTCCGGTATGCACCCTTGCAAGCATGCATTTCCTTCCACTCAGGACACCTTTGCGTCTTGTTTATTCAAGGCTCAGGACAACTGTGTATCCGTTTGTTTTAGCTACCGGATTTATTTCCTGTTTATGCTATCACCAGTTTCAATTTCTGCTCATAAACTGATGCAGCAGAAATAAGGTCATAAGTCTTTCCTCAACCAATATCCAATATTTCCTGTCCTTTGTAGCTCTTGATGAGTGGTCTTTTTGTTATCTCTCCTGAACCTTGTTCCACCAGCCATTTACTCAAACTCTCTAGGTAGGTTATGTGTTGTTTTTTCTCTGCCCCACTTGCCTTCAATCTGTACTGTAAGTATCAAAATTTCCAAGCCCTCTTTCCTCATTATTTGCCTTAGAAATGTCAACTGTCTCTTCCCAATGTTAAGTATATTTTTTGTTTTCATTTTCTCTAAAACTTTGTTGTTGCTTACATGCTTGGTTCTTGGTATTCTCAGTATCTTTCTGTAGAACCACATTTCTATTGCTTCAAGTGACTTCATCTGTGAGGAGATTATCCAACATTCACTACCATATATGAAAAACTGATATGTTCAGTAGGTTTTCTTTCTTTCTAATGAAATTTTCCCATTTCTTAATACTTTGCTTAGCTTTTGGAAGGCAACTTTTGCTATCCTAATCAGATTTCAAATTTCAGTGTTACATTTTCCCTCCTCTGTTAAAACACTTTCCAGATATTTAAATTGTTGTTCATGTTTGATTTTGGTATCTCCAATTTGTAATTTGCATTTTGGTATGTTTCTTTTGCTAACAACCATGCATTCTGTCTTTTTGCAACTGATGTTTAGTCCTCCTTTCCTTCAGTAAAAAATGTAGAAAAAAAATGCTAAATCTATAGTAATATATAAAAACATAATTCCAGATTAATCATTTTAAAAAAATCACATATTTATTTTGTTTTGTGTAGGGGGAACAATTTACAAGAAATTTATATAACTCCACCACTATTAATATTTATAAAATTGAATATTTATATATTTATTTATTGATATTCATAATCTAGGGTGCTCAATACAGGGTGTTGCAGCAAAATCCGACACTTGACAAATAGTCAATAAAATATGGTATATGCAGATACCTGACAGTTTGACAACTATATTTACATTTTTCTCTTTACCCTTTTCCAGGATGGAATATGAGTGCAGAACAGGGGTAGTAGCTTCTTTTCATGTCGGGAAGAAGCCTGTGGAAGTAATGGCCTGGTTTGGGTTCAAGAGGACCATGGTCATGGATATTTGGAGGAAGTGGAAGGTGTTTGAGAACAAGGACGAGTTTACTGCCAAACTGTCAGATCTCTGCATATATAAATTTTTATTTTTATTGCCTATTTCATTTTCTTTTTGTCAAGTGTCAGATTTTGCTGCAACACCCTGTACTAAAAGGAAAAAAAAAGGATTATTTCTCGTCACAGGGCCTATTGTATAACTCTACCCCCAAAAAATTAAAAAAATCACTTTTTGAATTATGAAAATCCTGGTTTAATTTGTGGGCTATCTCCACATAGCTTTACCAATTTTATCAATAAAATCAGTCGATGGAGGGCACTGTCAAGCAGTGATGAAAACCGGACACTTCCTAACTTTATACTTAGACTATTTACATTGTTTGAACTGTTGTCCTCATCTTTGTTGTCATATTCACAACATTTCGGCCATTGTACACTGACTTCCTTCAGTCAATTGGAATTTTGAACCAGGCCTTTTATTTCATCCACTGGTGTAGATTGTTCTTGTTCCACATGCCAGGACTCTTCTGGATATTTCAGCTTTAGTTATTTCCCTTTACTAACTAAACTCCCCAAGTTTTGTTCACCTCTGTTGTGGCCAGGTATTGAACCCACAACATTGGGTTAAGTGACTGGATTACTTTGAGCAATGGTTTTATCCATTGGGCCATGTGTCCAGTTCGAAATTCTAATCACCTGAAGAAGGCCAAAGTGTACAGTAACTGAAGCATCATGAATATGACAACAAAGATGAGGACAACAATCTAAACTATATAAATAGTGTAAATAGTTACAATATCTCATCTCAGAAATATAGACAGATATTCATGTTCTCCTCTTTCTTTTTCTTCTAGCATAATTTAATGACAACAGCACTGGAATCTTCTCCCAAGCATGCGGATATCTTTCCTCTTAGTGACTGAACTTTATTCACACATATACATACATGTATCACCCACACAATTCCTCACTTGTAATATCTTCTTTCTTTTGAATGCATACAAGTGTATTTTCTCTATTTTTACTCAGATATATAAAAAAAATAAGTTATAAAATATCGCCTTGTTGAAATTCATTCATTTGCTTACACGCGACATTTACTTGTACCAAATATTGTTACCACTGCTTTTAGTCTAACTAGGAGTAGTGACTGGAACAAACTCTTTCAGTGTATAATGCACTTTTAGTCATAGTATAAAAAAGTTACAATCACTTAAAAATATAAATGTCTTTTTCACATTCAACAAAACCCTGGTAATTACTATTCCTAGTTGTGCTGCTATTTTCTCATTTAAGCATAATACTTAAAAAAAATATTTAGTCCTTCTCTTCAAAGATGGTAATAATTTTTTCCACAAAATTACTTAAGTTTGATAGTTATAAACATTAACATTACAATGTTAAACAGAAAATATGAGTTTATAAAATTCAAGACAATTTTTTACAAGAGTCTGAATCTGAGTTATTCTTTGAATGTTAAAATTAGTGATTTCCTTATATGGGAACATTTGGCAATCATTGACTGAACAGCCAAAGTATTCAATATTTTTTGTAACTCTCTTGTCATTGGGCTTGGATCAAAGTGTAGCAGCTGTTCTCTTCATCTCTGATGGTAATGGTAATATTAGCTGTTCCCTTATAAGGAAACATTTGGTATTCATTGACTGAGAAAGAAGTATTATCTTTGTTTTAAATTTATAAAATCTTTCCCGTAAAACAATCTTTCAGGAAAGTAGGTTCCTCAAGTTAAGTAGCTATGATATCTATTTTCAGCCTTGATGGGGGTTTCCTTCCTAACCTTTTATTTGATGTACTATGGAATGTCAATATGTTGATTATGTTATTACTTTCTCTTTAAGTTACATGTTTTATCCATTTAAGTTGTTGCTGTTGTTGAATGTCATCAAATGATATGGTTTGTATTATTTGGTACAATTCTTTGTTTGTCATTCTATAGTACAAGAAGGATGGTCCTCACCAGGATTTACAGGTTTATAGTTTGAGTTAAAAATGGGGAAATAAGCTTAGCTTTTCTTAGTACAAAGTTACAAGTCTGAATAACCCAGAGATGATTGAACTCAATGACCTAATTTTAGTAATAAAAGATTTCTCATGATATTATATCCTGTTAGAATAGTACTGGGGGATGTTTGAGCTGTCTCTTGCAAGAAAAGAAACTAAAACATCTGTATATCTAATTCTATTTGGTATCAGTATCTGCAATCAGTACTAACATCTCAATCAGAGGAAATGGTGTAGCAACATCTTTACCTTGTTCAGTACTGTGTGCAATCACTCCAAAAGAATCCTGGAAAATGCAAAGAGCTGTTATGTGCAGGCAGTCCAATCCAAAGTAGAAAACAAAAAACTTGAATCATGCCAATGTTGGAAAATTGCAAATACAATATTCAATAGAGATAAACTATCAGTACTCTCCATTAAAAAAGGCTGTGAGATTATTTAATCCTTGTTGGATAAGGCTATGAACTTCACATCAAACTCTAGGTTAGATTAGACTATTCCTTACTTGACATGCCCTCCTCATGGAACACATGCATTGTGATATCTCCATACAGGTTGTTATGGATAAATTGTTGTCTAAATTACATGAAAAAGAAAATAACACTAACATCTCACTTTAAGAGTCATATTTACCAAAATTACGCAAAAATATTTTGAAATACTAGAGAGTATATTTATTCAATAAAATTGCCATTGGCTTCAACAAGACAACTTCGGAATCTCCTGCAACTCTTCTGAACGGTCTCTTTGTTTAAGTTGGTGAATGCTGCCTTAATCCTTGCCTTCGGTTAATCTTTGGTGTTACAAGGAGTTTTGTTGGTCCCCTAAATTAAAAATATAAAATGGCAACAATTTCTCCATCACACGCTGTATATGTTCAAAGAATGCTTAAAATTTTAGACACCAATGTATATCTTTGAATAACTATTACTTACAAACTTCCTCTTCATTTATTAAATGAAGATTAAATTAGTAAACCTAATTTTGAATTTGAAAAATATTTTGATCCAGGCAATAACTAGCATCTAATCTTGAACTAGACATCAAGTTTTAATGAAAAGAAATAATATTCGAATATATAGCTTGATGTTTTACAGATGGAAAAAGATTAGAGCAATAATAAAGGAATTATCTTTGTTAATCAGTCATGGCCAAAAAAAAAAAAACAATACAGTTATTAAGATTGAATCAAGATTTGAACTCCATCATGAGAGAAAGAGGTTTGATTGCAATCCACTGATTGTAAGTTTGTTTCCAACTGGATGCTCTAATAATCATAATGTGTGATTAGTGCATTGGTTAAAAGTGTGGAAAATGGACTTAAAGACCCAAATTCAAATTCCAGCAGAGTTTATGTAATTTTCTTTTGTACTAATGTCCTTGGGAAAAGCAAGAGTTTATCTGTTCTTCCCTATGAGATAACTAGTTTCACAGACACAGATTGTCTAGCCTTTGGTGGCGGCCAGTTTAGGAGAAGGAATTCAAAACTGTGGAGAAGGCAATAAGATGTTGCTCAACTATATTTCCTGAAAGATCATTCTAACTCAAAGATAATAAGGAAGAGGTAGTCTATGGAGAGTCATGATTGCTTTAATAAAAAAGGGACAAGGCATTATAACAAAAAAAAAAAAAATCCTAAATTAGAATGTACTCACCAGTCAGTACAAAATCTCAATGCTCTGTATTCTGCTGCTGGCTAGAGTGAAAAATTATGAAGTTGCTCTGAGTATGGGGTTATTCAGAAAGTAATTTTTGAGAAAAAATAAAAGTCCATTCCAATGTAGCAAACATCAAAAATATAATCATTATTTTAAGCAAAGACAAGAGCTGACCAAGAAAATAATTATTTTATTCATTGCTGAAAGAACCTGGAATTTTGAATAAAAAAAGACCTTATCTATGAGGAATACTAGCATTAGTACAAAAAAAACATCTAGAAGAGTGACTATTCAAGACAACTTTCATTTTGTGATTTGATAAGCAAGACTAAATAATTTTAAAAAATTCATCCAGAAATGCCATAGCTTTTCAACTTGGGAAAAAGACTAGTATGCCAAACCCTATCAAATGCATTTGAGATGTCTGAGTTTTATCATTCTTATCTACAGCTTAATAGACTCTTTCAGCAATAATCACTAATACATTAGTAGTTGACCAAGAGAAACAAAAGCCATATTGCTTGTCTGAAAGAAGGCATTGCAATGTGAGATGCTCAATCAATTCAGAGTTGATTAGGACCTCTGGTAGTTTGCCAAAAAGAGGTCACTAGTTATAAGGGTCAGATAGTTCACTTGAGTTCTTAAAGACTAGAACTGCAGAAGAGGAACAAGCAGAAAAGCAAGAGGCAGCCATATATTTATAGAAGAGTTTAGAGAAAACAAGAGCACATTTTTAGGACTATTTGCCTTGTGAAGTTCCAGATTAGACATGATAGCATAGAATGGGTTATATGCATATCATTCAACAGGGTCTCAGTTCTCAGTGGAAACTTGGGCAAGAATAGTCCAGATGAGTCAAAAACTTCATTGCAAAAGATGTTAATACCTGAAACTGAGTGAAGAGAGGAGGAAAAGAAAATTTAATTTTATTTAGTATAATGTATGTACAAAAAGTGACCACATACACAAGTGAATAAAAGTGTTCATCAGGATCTCACCCACCTGAAGTGTCAAATACATCAGATACACCAATGAATAAATCATCCAGTAATGCATAGCCAGAACATAGCTATGAGACTGGAGCACAGCAAAATAATCCTGAGAAACCAGAAACACATGTCCACAAACAACTCCAATAACACAGTCAACCCTGCTCTCTGCAGAAACTACATGAGAGGCCTCACATGTTTCAAGGGTCAAAATTGTCCTTACTTTCACCCACCTTCTTCTCAAGCACACATTGTGACTATATCCGCAAACGAACCTACAACAGCCACAGAACAATCTCACGTAACAGACATAAACAAACTTCATGAAACAGATTTTTGGTTGGGATTGGATGAGTAACAAACATCATCACCTCTTCATGTTGATCTCTTTTCACAAAAATGGATTTTGGTGACATTACTTTCTCTGAGACAGGCATGCTAGATTTAGGGTGAACCACTTGTGACATATCTATCTCCTGCTTACTTGAGCAAGCAAGTAAACACATGTAAGCATCAAAAACACACATAAATGGAATTGGCAGCAATGTTTTAGTCATTGGCAATATCCCTGTGGATCATGCCAGCTTATCCACATATCAGAACATGTATTGGTCACTAATGCCATTATACCAATCTTTTTTATGTCATAACATGCTAACATTCCATACCATAAACAATCCAGACATCACTGTCAAATTCCACCAAGCCTAGCATCAGGTGACATAACTCATACATCACTTCTGATCTCAGTCATTAACCTGGAAATGGCTCACACCTCCATACCTGCATATGGAGTCCATCCCATTACAAGTCAGCCTATCATGAAACCCCAGGTCAATATCCAGTCCTTAGAGCAAAAATTGGACTGGCTTAGGAAAAACATAGGTATAGCTCTCCCTCCTCACTGCAACTGCAATGAACTAGAAATCACAAACCTCTTCTCATCAAATATGCCAATATCATCAGTAATGAGAACAATCAGGGAACATTCATTAAGCCAGTGCACATGCTCACTAATGACTAGTCCCACAGCCAAAGGAACACCCAATCACGATACACACAGATTTAGATTTGTATCCGATGCCAACAATCCATTTTATTTTCAACAAGATCAGCTAGGGAAACAAATACTTTTCATCCTTCAATCTCCACAATGGATTATGGCAAATCCCCATCAATGAACAGGACTGCTACAAAACTGCATTCAGTAGAAAGGATTGATGTTACCAATACACCCATCTAGCCTTTGGATTAACATCTCATCAGATCTTTTCTCGATGCATAGCCGAGGCATTGACCACCATCACTTCATGGGAGGATATCTCGTCACACATTGACAACAACCTCATCTACACCCAAATCTTTAATCACTGCATCACTTTGCTGGAACAGTTATTCACCACTCTTCAAAACTTTGGGCTGAAACTCAACCCTGAAAAGTAACCCTTTCTTGCTTCAGAAGCCACATTTCTTGATTGCATTGTCAATATTGAAAGGTTTAGACTTGACACATAACACATTTATGCTATTGTCAAGATGAAGCCACCCACTACTAAAAAGGAGCTGCAAAGTCTCATAGGACATCTCATCTGGAGATGCCAATTTCTGGAGTTACATTTTTCTACTTGATATTCTCTCTACATGAACTCAATAGGGCCAACAGGCTGTTTATTTGGATAGAAAAGGCTTTTGAAAAAATTAAGAGATGCTTATCATCACCACCTGTCATCTCATTTCCAGATTTCACTCTTTACACTTACCACAGATGCTAGTGACGTTGCATGTGGTGCCATCCTCATGCAGAAAGCTGACAACAGATGGAAAAAGATCATAGCCATTGCTTACCACACATTCTGCCCAACAGAACAGAACTTGTCCACTACCTAAAAGAAGACAAATCTACCGGCCAATCTGATGACATTTGGTAAAACATTCAAAATTCAGAACTCTGATCTTCATATCTATGTCGTATCGTGGTGTCTCAGAGAAATCAATGGTACACAATTGCTCTCTGTGCCACACATTCCACAGATTCTGAAACTTCACAGACAGGCTGCCAAGCCATTTTTTGGCTACCATGCCACCTCAACCATCCCTGCAGAAGAGGTATCTGACCACATTAACATTGCAGCTGAACAAGCTTCCAATGATATGCTGGCAAGAATCGTCAAAGCCCTACAAGTGATGGATTCAGATGAAGCATCTACACTCACCACCATGAGTCATCCCTGGGACCCACCTATCAAAAACAACTATAACATTTCTATCTAGAACTGGGGACATGTGTCTTGATACTAAAAGACTCCCAAAATATGTCCAAACTCATTGTACCATACAAGCTGTGAGCCAAATACCTCCACCAAGCCCATGATTGCATCAATCACTCTGGTATCACATGGATGCAGATCCACTTATCAAACTATTGGTCAAAGTTCAAAAACCACAAAATTAAGGCATATGTCAAATCATGCAATACCTGTGCTGGATGCAAGGGGAATTGTGGCAAGCATCCAAACTGGCCAAGCAGACATTGCAAATGAGGCAAAATACCTTTCAATGTCATATACACTGAGTTTGTCATGACGCCACTGTCAAAGGGCAAATGCTATATCTTAACAATTTTGGACAATTTTGGCCAATATCTCAGCCATTTCTTTTGCCAGAAACCATGCGATGGACATGGCTCATGGACTCTATCACTATCCAGAGATACCCTGTATCATATCTTTCAAACATGGCACCCACTTCACAAGTGTCTAAGATCTTCTGTGAGATGAATCAAACACACAGCACCTTCAATATCTTTGGCATCCACAAAGTTCCAACAACATCGAACAACAACATCACATATTAAAGAATGCATTCTATATGCTCTATATGAACTGGTAATGGATCAATATCCCTGAATCTGTTGTGTTGTCTATAAACACTACTGCCAACAGTGCAGCTGGCATCTTTATGCATTACATCATCACCAGTTGACCCTCAACATCAATTTACCCCATCAGAACATTACCAACGACAACTTCAGTGCTTACGGCATACTGATAAATGCTTTGCTATGATAAGTACACCAACATGTCACCATGGTACACAATGAGGCAGACTACAAGATGAACAAACATCTGAACCGACCCATCTATAAAGATCCAATACAGGCCAGAGACAAAGTCTTACTCCAAAGACCTCATTCAACCACATCCCACATATATTTGCCTTGGACAGGTAGTTATCAAACCATCATGATGAATGACATGGTACTCTAAATTGTAAATGGTCATGGTGAAACTAGTTGGGTCCATTGTGCTCACATATGTTGCCTTGTACCTCAGCCTGACCACCTTAATTATATGAACCTGACCTCTTCCTCTACAGACTCACCAAGCAATGCCTAACTCATACTTCATCTAATGACCATGTAAACAATGAAGAGTTTAGATCTAGTGATCTCACACAGTCATCAGTCCCAATAGAGTAAAAGAGACGGTTACATTTAAATGTTTCAACAGTAAAAGGGTGACTGAGATGCCAACCTAGTAGCATTCATGCAGTTGGAGCACCAGTAAAAATAACTTGTCAGAGTAGATATCACAAAAATATTTCTGACAACCTTGAAATGAACAGCAGGGGCATCAGACCATATATGGCAACAGTATTATATGCATGGATGAATGGTAGATTTGTAGATGTGAAGGATAGACTCAGGCAAGAAAAACATTCTCGTGTGACACAGAGAACCAACTTTCCTTGCAGTAGATACAGCAATTGATTCAATGTAGTTATTCCACATAAGGTCAGTGAAGAATGTGAAACCAAAAAGGCACAGTGGAGTTGAGCATCAACCGTGCTGATAGGATGAAGGAACGTTTCTCTGGTGAGTAAATGAGAGCAGTTTCATTTTGGATGCATTAAAATTCACAAGCTATTTCCTTCCCCAGTCAACCACAGATTGGAGGTCATTTTCAAGACCAATGGTCAGGTTAACTATGCAATGCCAGATTTAGTATTGAAATAGGAGTAAATGGTAGTGTCATCTTTGTAGATACCAACTTGAGAACTGATGTCAGCAAGATCATTGATGAAGATCAGAAACAATGTAGGACCAAGGATAGAGCCTTGAGGAACACCAGTGTTCATATAGAAGGAACTGGAAGAGAACCCATTTTGGTTAGACAGAAATGATTGGATTAAATCAAATGATCACCCTGTAATACCATATTCCTGAAGCTTATGTAGAAGGCCAGCATGCCAAACCCTGTCAAACATCTTTGATATATATAGAGCAACAGCTTGAGCTTTGCCATTATTATCAGAAGCTTGGTATATATATTTGGTTATGGCTATAAGAACATCAGCAGTAGACTGGGCAAAGCAGAAACCATATTGTTTATCAGAGAGCAGATTGTGGGAGGTGAGAAGCTTAACTATTTTGGTATTGATTAAAGCCTCAAAGATTTTGCCGAAGAGTGGTAGGAGACTAATGCGACAGTAGTTAGTTGGGTCAGAAACATCTCCAAAGTTCTTAAAGACCAGGACAGCAGAGGAGAATTTCCAATAAGCTGGAAAGCAAGCAAGATTTTTTTTACCCTTCATTGTTTCTTCTTTGTTCTGTCACCATATACAGGGTGTCCATAAAGTCGGTGTGCAATTTAAAACATTTAAGTATTTTAGATTGCACACAGAATTTATGGAAACCTTGTATTTAATATAACAACATTTACAGAGCTAGTCATCACAAGAACAAAAGTTGTTAGAGGCTATACAGTGTGTCATTCTATCAGCAAATCAAAACTTTAATGACATGTTTACAATTATTATGCACAAACACAACTAGGCTTCTGTCGTGATCAGAAGTGTTACACTGGTATAGCCAGGAAAAGTGATTCCTGTAGTCTATAGTGGCTGAATAGGCCAGTGTGAACCATGGAAAACATTATTGTTTCACCTGGTATTTCTGAGAAGGCACAAAAGCATTGATGCTGGCTTTAAACCAAGAAGAAACCTCAAAGGCACAATTCTTAACAGGAAGGTTAACAATATCAGTCCAAAGGGCATCTTGAAGAAAGTCACAACATGAATCCCAATAAGTTTACTGGTAATGAAAAAAGATCTTGTAAATAGGAGGTATTATTGTTTACATTTGGAGTAAAGTGTCTATCTTAATTCAATCTTTGTGGGTAGTTTCTTCTTATTCTGCTGTCCATCTTTCAGGATATTTAATTTTGGTTAATCAGAACTAGACTAAATAAAGGACCCATTTCAAAATTCCCTGTAAGTTATCCTGAAGAAGTCCAGAAAGCACAATGGCTGAAACGTTGTGATAACAAGAAAGAGGAGGATAATAATAAAACTGTAAATGATGCTAAACAATCATAAATACTCATCCCAAAATTTCAAACATACCCAAGATTATTACACATTCCTAACTGAACTATTTGTTAATATTTAGGAAGCTGAACCCAAAAAAGAGTAAAGAGATTGTATCATGCAAATGTGATGAAGCTTCTTTACTTAGACAATGAAAATTTGAAATTGTAACAAAGTTCAAAGGACATTGTGAAATGGTGAGTAATATTTAATGATTACTATAGATTGTAAATAAGACATTTTGTTTTATCAACTCTTCTATATAAATAAAGTGCAGTGTATGTGTGTCTGTTCATGTGTCTGTCTGTTTTTTGATCTTGGTGAATCAGAAACAACCTGAAGTGACATGTAGTAACTACTGTAGTAAACACACAATTAAAAATTAAATAACTCATTTAAAGTTAAATGTAAATATCAAGCAGAGTGAAAGGTTTAAAAAAAACAATCCTTTATTAAAGGTTTAACTTAAATTTCCTTTTTTGTCACAATTGCAATTGATAAACTTAAGTGGGGCAAGGTACATTGTTCATATACTTTTTTTCTTTTTCTATCATGCATACTGTGACGTATTCAAAATATTACATTGTTTGGGCTTCCTAATGTCTTTGAAAAGTGATATTTTGTGAAGGGATCATGAAGAATGATGATTTTGAAAGAAAATAAAAATTGTGTGCAAAGTAAATGTAAACAAAGGAGAATGGTTGCATATACAAGGAAAATTTATGTTTAATCAAGGTGTTGAATAAAGATAAAATAATTTTATTATTGCTAAATTCTTTTACATATATAGAAGGCTGATGGTAAAAGTCCAAAGGCTCAAAATCCCTTCATAAGTGTTAGCCTAAATTCTGCCTGAAGAGAAGCTTCTAGGCTAGTTTATAATAAATGTACAATTTGATACACATAGGACATATAAAAAACCAAGAAAAACAGGGGAAGGCAGCAGACCGTCTACCTGATGAATCTGTGTGAATAGATGCTGGAATGAGGGGAGATTTTGATTTGTTTTAATTTAATTTTTTCATGTCTTATTAACTGTGGGTTATTTAAAGCCAAAACATATATTGTATTGTAAGAATAATTATTTTCTTTCTTTTTGTCAGTAAATATTACATTAATAATTTTCTTGAGTATAAAAATGGTTTTTCCAGCTACAATTCCAACTATTTAACTTATAGCTGGAGCAGGGAAGAGATGGGTTCATACCTTTCTGGGGATATTTGTGCATAAGTAAATGTAACAAATTCAATTGAAATTCAAACAGCTCTTCGATTTCTCGTTCTGAGCTGATAGCCATTACAAAGGGAGGCATGGCAAAAAGGCAAACATTGCTAAGAGCTATAAAGGATAGGAAGTTGTGGAGAGACATGATCACCCACGAGTGAAGGGACATGGTGGATAGAAGAGGAAAAATAATATTGATCTTTTAGTATCATTTGTTCCAGAATCTAACTGGATTATGCCTTTTGCAGGATAATCAGAGATCATGCAATATAATTTAATAATGCACTTCTGATCCTCTATGGTTCATATCTGTAGAGCATTAGGACTGTTAGAAGATTAAATTAATATTTCTAAGATTAAATTTTTTGACAAAATTCTTGACTGGCTTGCCAAAATTTCCTTGATCTAACATACAGTTCATGAAAAGTGTATATTGATTAGCTCTCATAGAATGCACCATTGTGGAATGATATGGGAGATTTTTCTTAATTTTTTCACTCCAAGCAAGGTACAAAGCCACTAGAATGCAGGGGGTTACAGGTAGTGACAGTAAAAGAGTATGAGAAGATGGAAAATGGGGGGGGGGTGGAGGAAAGGGTAAAATAGAACAGGCTTCAAGAAGACAGAAGATGGTGATTGATGCTGCATTTGAATTTTTGAATTGTAGTTATCAGGGAAAGGAATTCCAAAGCTGGGAGGTGTGAGAAAATACTGTTAGACTAGAAATGACAGTTGCATCTTAGCTAGTTCAACAGTGAAATGATGAGACCGAATTGCTAATCTATATACAACTAAATTTATTATTCTGACACAATAGTTCAGCTTTTAACTCAGCTCAGCAGTGATACAGATTAAGAATAATTTTGCAGTATTTTAGTAGGCCTTTTTGTTTCCACTCCCAAGGCGAATACACAGATGATGAGTGGGTAGGTACTGATAACATAGGTATTCATAGTTGGGATAAGAATGATCTTGAGTAAAAAAACAACATAATCTATTGTCATAATGAGCGTTTATGAAAAGAAAAGAATAACAAGGCTTCAATTTTCAAACAGAGTGTATTTGTTTAATATACATGATATATTTACAATTGTTAGAAAATTGGAAAAAATGTTATCTTCAATTGCTGATCATCAGGAAAGCAATTAGATGTAAGGGTATTGTTGGTAGTGCTGGGTGTTGACTGATTTCTTGCATTATCTTGGCCAAGATCACAGAATAGGTTCAGAGTGGATTAGCTGTTGGTTGGGTTTGATACATGTATTGATTGATCAAAGGCACAGTGGTGGGTTGATTCATGGTAGAATGCGTTGGTTGCTGAGGTGACAGCAGTGGCAATGAGGGATTAGGTGTAGGTGGTAGGCCCATAGTGGAATGTTCAGTTGGATTCTGTTTGATGTTGTATCAACAAAACAGGGTCATGGTGGTGACTGCAAGGAATTCCCTTTTGGGAATCAAGAAGAGTGTTCAATTAGATTCGCAAGTATCAAGAAAATGGGATCATGGTGGTGACTGCAAGGAAGGGCTGTAGCTGGGTGGTGACAATGTTGAGGTGTTATAAATTAGGGTAGTTGGTGTTGGGAGCCTGGTGACGTTGAAGCTCTGAAGAGTTGTGTGAGATTACTGAAGCCTGGGAGTGGTAACGATTTTGTTGAGAGAAGCTGTCATGGTGGTGACAGCAGAACAGTGTGCCCGCATGTCAGCAGGTAGCCTTTTGGATGTCAACTGCCTTGGTTGTTACAAGAGGCCTGCTTTTAAGCAGATCTGGCAATCCTCAGGGCCATCTCCTTTTCTGGCAGGAACATTCATAATTGGCCACTGTATTGCTTTCAATGGTGGGGACTTGCCTTATGGTCTGGACATGATGCTCAGTGCCTATGTGCAGAAAACTACTTTTTTATTTTGTTTTCTGCCTTCTTTATGTTCACATCTGACCGACACACAGAATGAACCAGAAAGAAATCTAATTGAAGTTGAGTATAACACTATCAAGTGTTCTAAGAAATAGGACTTAAGACTTTCTAAAACAGAAACAATGATCTGGAATCAGAATGAAAGCAGTGATGGCACCTACACTGAATTCATAATAAAAATTCAGTGTGTGGAATTAGTAAATAGCAAACACTTCAAATAAATTGGCTTAGAGATCAGTTATAGGAAATTTAGTATAGGAGAAAAAGAAATTGAACATAAGATAGACGAGGACAAATTTCATCCAACACCATAAATTGCTACAAAAAGAAAATATTAACCTAAAAACTCAAGTCACATTCTTAAATACCTTCATCAGATCATGGCATTCATATGGATGTCATGCATGGCACTAAACATATGCATAAATATCTAAACTTTCAACTCTATAAAATCACTTTCTCAAATCAGTGATTAAAAATATGTTTGAGCAAATGAAACCTGTAGAGCTTAGTAAGGACTATTCTTCTTTGAATCTCATGAAATGGCACTAAATAGAAGAAACCACATTACTGTCCGTTTTTAAAGGAAAAAAAGAAAACGCTTCACAGTATGTGTAACTTATATTTAGTCTTCGAAGTAATCGCCATTGGCATCCAGCACCTTCTGTCAATGTGTCTCCAGCTGTTCAATGCCCTTGTGGTAGAACTTAGGGCATTTTGCAGGTGAAGTCTAACTGTTTCATCAGAAACATTGAACTGTCTTGCAAGTTCACCACACATTAGACTACTGTCCTCTTCAATGGCTGCCTTCAGGACTCCGTCATTCAAGACTTGTGGTCGTCCACTGCGAGGCTCATCATGGAGTGACAAATCTCCCAACTTGAATTTTCAAAACCAACGCCTTGCATTACGTTCATCCACAGCACTATCCCCAAATGCTTGACATATGCGGTGACTTGATGCAGCTGCTGATAAGCCCACGTTGAAGTCATAAAGCAAACAGCTCCAAACAAGATCTCTAGACACTTCCATCCTTCTCACAGCTGTCTGGCTTATAACTGATGGCTGGGCACAGTGCACATGTTTTTTATAACGTCTGATGTTCTTACTTCCGGCTGTCTGAATTTGAAAACAATTGCTACACGCATTTTGTATATATTTCAACTTCATTCAATGACTAATCAAAAAACGGACAGAACTTTTTTGGTTACCTTGTATTTTTCTGAAAAAGTCTTTTAATCAAAAGATTTTATAAACTTCAGCTGAAAGTAGCATTGGCTGCTTGGTCAATGAAGGCCAAATGTTTCCTTATAAACAGCTTATATTACCATATTATTTTCCTTATAAATAGCCATGATTAGTCAAAAAATTACATTATATATATGCAGTATTCTTGTTCCTTTGTCAGATTAAAATAGGTGTTGAACTATCAGTTGTTGGAAAATTGATGGTTTAAAAATATTTGTTATTGCTACAACTAATAGACTAATGAATCATACAGAAATGGTAACAATATGTTAGATGATATTAATGGAGTTACAATAGAAAATATGTTTTATAAGGTGGGATTGTTTGTCCTCATAGACTGTTTGTCAACCAAGGCTTAAAAATTCAAAGTACCATGCTATTAAGGTGATTGGAAAGTAATTATATTTTACCAGAAAGGATATAAAACCAAATGTAAGTTAAATTAATTTAAATATTATTTAGCAAAAATGTAATCACCTTCATTTTCAAAAAAAGTGCCCAACAGGAAGGTTTGATTCTATGTATAAAGAAATCTGGCTTTTATCTGTAAAAAAACATTTGAAACTTTTTTGAATGTTCTGTCACTTATGAAATGTTCTAGTATTTAAAATAAATTAAAATCTGTAGGTTTTAGATCTTGTGAGGATGGATGATGTAGAAAAACAACCTATCCTAATGATTTTATTTTTTCTTGGCTGTGTTTTTGTACTAGAGGAAAATACATTTTCTATTTACCAAAGCAGGATACTTACAACATAGTACTTTGTTTACCCAATCAAGTAGCTGGTGATAAATATCTACGGTGATTGTCCTGCTATATTCCAGTAGCTAGTAATGGGCAACAATTTTCATATTCAATCAGACACAAAGTGAGGATCTCTGTGAAGAGAATCCTGGTTTCAGTATTTACACTAGTTTCTCATTTTTGGATTACCACTGTCTTTTTCATTTTCTGTTGACATGCAAAACTCATTTTTCATTACATGTAAATGTGATGTAAAAATGAAAGTTTGGTATTCCTAATTAAAAGACTGCTTCAGATGGCAGAATGTTATGTTCAGTTTTCAAGTGAAAGTACATGAGGAATCCAAATTCCCTATTTGCAGATTTTCTAACTCTAAAATGCACTTTAAACAACACACTGTTTGATAGAAGAGGTGTTAAACTAATTCTAAATACAGTTTTTCTACTTCTTCTTTGGTTGGTTAATTTCCAAGCACCCTAGTATAGCTGTGGGTGAGATGGATTCAAGCCTTTCAGCTAAGTGAATGCAACAGACATAGCTAGAATTCAATCATGATTCATTGATTCCATTTATTGTGCCATTTCATGGTCTTCATATTTAAATATTGCCTTCCAATATGTTGATGCAGAATCCCAGTTTGCTTGCATAATATGCAATAATTGCTGTAACTCTTTGGATTACCAGAAACAGGAGGGGGAGCTAGATAGATATGGTTTGTTGCCTGTAGATGGGGAAGTGGAATTTTCTTTGGCAGAAATCTTCTGATTTATAAAATATTTATGCTTACTCTCAAGAGAGAAACTGAGGAAGAAAGAGTCTAACGAGATGAAGAAGAGAGAAAGGAGACAGCTAGAAACTGAGGAAGAAAGAGTCTAACGAGATGAAGAAGAGAGAAAGGAGACAGCTAGAAACTGAGGAAGAAAGAGTCTAACGAGATGAAGAAGAGAGAAAGGAGACAGCTAGAAACTGAGGAAGAAAGAGTCTAACGAGAGATGAAGAAGAGAGAAAGGAGACAGCTAGAAACTGAGGGAAGAAAGAGTCTAACGAGATGAAGAAGAGAGAAAGGAGACAGCTAGAAACTGAGGAAGAAAGAGTCTAACGAGATGAAGAAGAGAGAAAGGAGACAGCTAGAAACTGAGGAAGAAAGAGTCTAACGAGATGAAGAAGAGAGAAAGGAGACAGCTAGAAACTGAGGAAGAAAAAAGAGTCTAACGAGATGAAGAAGAGAGAAAGGAGACAGCTAGAAACTGAGGAAGAAAGAGTCTAACGAGATGAAGAAGAGAGAAAGGAGACAGCTAGAAACTGAGGAAGAAAGAGTCTAACGAGATGAAGAAGAGAGAAAAGAGATAGCTAGAAACTGAGGAAGAAAAATAGAGAAATGGTGAGGAAAAATAAGAAAAGAAAGAAATGAAAGAGAGAAATGAGTATAGGAAGAAGAGGCAGTGAAATAAAGGGATAAAAAGAGACAAGAAGAAAAAAGACATAAAAAGATAGTGATAGCAAAAAGAAAGAAATGAACAGAAAGAGAGAAAGGAAAGAAGAGAAAAGTGAAAAAAATGTATTTAGAGAGAAGAGAGTAATGAATGATAAAAAGCAGTGAGTGAGAGAGAGAGAAGAGGAAAAAAGGAAAATAGAATAAGAGAAAAAGAAAGCGAACGAGAAAGATGGATAATAAAAGTAAAAGAGAGAGAAGGAATAAAAATCAGAGAGAGAGAGAGAAAGATATAAAGAAAGCAACTGGTGTATATTCTACATCTATTCCAATATTTGGAAGAAGACACTGTTCTAACCAAAGTCAATTGATAGAAATGGAATGAAAGAATAGTAGCAGCTTTACAAGGAAACTTTTCCTATTAATAATCCTTTGAGTTGTCTTCATTTTGCATTGGAATTATAAATTCATAGACTTCCTGAGCAATCAAATAACCAATTCGGATTCTTTGTCTCAGACCTTTTCCATTGTCTTTTCACTCATGCATTCTTGACAATTCAGCAGATGTGAGTCGGCTTGAAGTCTCTTTAACAGAAATCTTTTTATTTCATTGCCCCAAATCATTCTTGTGTTCCACAGGACAACCACCTCTTGAATAAAAGCATTTGCATTCAGACTTACTGCAATTTGGTCTCAAAAGTCTTGAGATCCCGACAATACTACAGTTCATTACAATATTGATTTGCAAGAATGTTATTTTGACAAAGCATTTAAAGAATAGATCAATTCAAGGAGAGACCTTTTTGCTTTCATAAATGATGAATTATTGCACAGACCAATAAAAGTAACAATTCTAGACATAGGTAGGCATCAGGCAAGATATAGAGTCAATTAAAATATCATATCTCATTAAGTGAAATAAAGAGGTAAGTTTGAGTTCACTCAAAGGTGACTAGATAGGAAGTAAACCAGATGATGACTGAAGTGGATATATCCAAGATGATAAAAACAGCAGCAATAAACATGTTGACCTTTAGAAATCATTGAACTATGACAACTAATCATGTACTTCTGGACAGAGAGATAAGGTAGTAAAGGAAAGCAAACAAGAAAAGATTAACCATGGTTGTCAGCAAGAGAAAAAAGCCCATAGAAATATCAACATCAAATGGTTATAAAAGCTTAAATATCTGAGAAGTGTTTCAACAGAGGATGGAAAATGAAATATTGAATATGAATGCACATTGGAATAGTGAAAGAAGCCTTCCAAAAGCCAAGCAAAATACTATGTGTTGTAGCATATCTACGGACAATAATGGTTATGTCCCCATTCACATAAATACAGTAGTAAATACTGTATGTTGGTCTGCAGTTAGAGATTCATTGTGGGATTCACTTGACTCACTTCTAGCAGTTGACTACTACTTCTATGCACCACTGGTGAATCTTATATGTGTTGTTCTTGTCCTAAGTATTATTGTTCATTACCCACCTTCGTTTGATTATTCTATTCAGTAACCTTCCCTAGGTTACAACAGAAACAAAAGTAAATAGAAACAAAGATTAAACAGCCTTTCAAAAGAATAAATGGATTTATTTTTAATTAATCCGATATTTTTATTACTTCAAATGTTATTTTTAGTGGATATCCATATTTGAATTTAATGTTCCATTTTTTTAAATTTTTAAACAGTGTATATTACATTTATAGATCTGTGCACTTGAGAAATCTTGATAAAGAAAATGTGCTCACCCACAGAGTTTGAACCCATTTTTGAGAAAAAGGATCTGAATGAGGAATTGTGCTTTCCTTAAAAGGGAAAATAGAAACTTGGTGGACTGTTCACTCTCTGTGGCAAAGCAGTGTAAAGTACACCATTTCAAACGGTGGTTTCACTTACAAAGGAGGACACAGCACCTTGCTGGAGAGAACATTTTCTTTATCAAGGTTTATTGAGTATGTGGGCAGATAGATGTAATACACACTGTCTAATAATAAAAACAGGGTATCACTTTCAAATACGGGTATCCATTAAAATAACTTTTGAAATAATTGAAGTCTTTTAAATATTGATGGTCTTTCTACTTTGAAAATCAGTTTTTAATATCCGGCTTTTTAATTTTTAACTTTGGCTTGACCTTAGTGTATAAGGTGTAAGCTGTATAAGTATCTATTTGTATATAATACAACTTCATGTTTACTTTTGACTATGGAATTCTGGAACAAACATCTTTGGTGCATGATATTGTTGTAGAGTAAATAAGACACTCCTGGTAACAGGCATGATGCCTTAAATAAAGAACTCAAAGTGAGTGAATAGAAGTTCATTGGAGTCAGTTGGGAATAATTCTGGTGTTGTCATGGCAAGTAGCCTAAGCAAGACATAATATGGTGAAACTTATATGTGTTTTCTTGACCTAAGTATTATCATTCATTATCAAGCTTTGTTAGAAGTAAAGAAAAAACTGCTGAGCTGTTATGTAATATCAATCCAATTATAAATGCTTGGCAATCTACTCACAAATGCTATATGGGAATAAAGTGTCGCTGCTGACACTTGAGTTTGAACATAGATTGCCAGGGAGCAAACACAGGCGATCACATTATTGAATTAAGTAGACTACATGACCATAGAGGAAGCATATATATAGGAAGTCACATGATGTCTAAAGGATCACTATTTCGACTCTATCCTCTATACTATTTGGACCACTATTCTCTACCCTATTCACTATACTATTTCTCTTTTGGATCACTATATGGATTACTATTTGAGCAAGTATTATCAAGCAAGTACTATTAGTGTTACTGCTACTTGAAGGCACCTGACACCATTATTGTTCAACAGCATAGTATAGTACTATCTGTGATTACAAAGTCTCTACTACAATGAGCATTACAAAAGTGACAATGAGTATTCATTGGCATCACAAAAAAAGAAAGGTGGAAGCAACAGAAATATGGTTCTACTGAAGGATGCTGGGAATACCATAGATGGATTATATAAGAAACAAAGAAGTTTGAAGGATAACTGGAACAAAAATAACACTTACACTTAGAATCAGAAAGGAATAATTTAAATTTCTATGACACATAAGGAAAGAATTGAAGGCAAGAGGAACAGCGGAAAGCAACAAGCCACCTAAGTGGTGAGCTTGTGTGAATGAATGTTGGAACAGTGGGTAGGAGGCTTGGCAAATGGACAAAAGCTGCTAAGAGCTCCAATTGATAGAAGGTTAGGGAGAGCAATGACCGCCCACATCAGGAAAGGACATGACGCACGGAATATGAATTTTGAACATGATTTAATAAACTTGTGAATGCTCTACAAAGTGTAGACTGACTTCTGATAAATATATTTTAACATCTCAAATATCAAATCTTTCAACCATCTCTTTCCCTTTCCAGCCTTGATAGAGTTCAAAGTTGTTTGTACAGTTTGTGGAAGAAGACTTGTTTTTCACTCTTCAAATTATTCCCCCATAGATGCAACATTACAAGCCTGTTACTAACTCTGTTGCTATTTATATGCAAATGTTCAGATGAGCTCCATTTAGCTAGGATATGCCATACTACTTTCAAGAATCAAATCACCCTCATTTCTGCTTTGTTTTTGATGTAAGAGAGTTCCATTAACAGCTTTTTTCCAAGAAATCCATCTTTTATATATATATATATATATATATATATATACCTCATTTTGTGTGTGACTTAAGTTTCATTGGTTATCCAACTCGTTGGGCACAAGATATAGCTTACTGTTTTTTTTTTTAAATATAGGGGGATCATGGTAGGAATGCTGATACATAGTTCAAAATTAAGATGGTACAAAAATAGTACAAAGACAATACCGGATTTTAAGTGCAGAAAATGGGATGCATTTAGGAGACATTAGGAAAACAAAAAAAGAAGAAAATTGAAGTACATTTGAAACTGAAAATTTGAATGGCAGACACAATTAAGTAGCACAGAGAGAGAGGGAGAAAATCAGTTTAAGCCCTAAAATAAATTAAGTTGAAAAGGAATTTATCCAGGATTACAATGTTTTAGGAGAAACATTTTTCTATATGTATGACTAGACATAAGCTCTTTCTGTTTACTAAGTAGATTTAAATTATCAATATTTTTGAGGATGTATTTTTTCTAGTAAACATAAGTTGCATCATTTCCCTTGCCTGAAAATGGTCTGATTTTAGCGACAAATTTCCAATATACAACAGGTGTGTAGGTATTTGCTTTGATAACCCCATAGAACTTAGAGAATGCTGTAGAATTTGCATATATTTTGTTGCTAAGGGGAGTTTTGTGATGATAAACACATTTTTTCCAATTATTCGCTGTTAGCCCAAAATAAAATTTAATTTGATCATTGTGCTTGATGCAAGCCTTATATATAACTCCTTTATACATGCATTTACCATTCATAGGGCAGATGGAACCTTTATGGCAATTGCATTTTTGATCATCATAGCTACTGTTGTTATTAGTGTTGCTTAAGTATTTGTTAAGGGTTATACTATTATGCTGGGCTATATATTGGTCAATGTTCTAGTGCAGCTGTAACTAATCTTAATGTTGCTCTTGATGAAGATTTTTGAGTAAGGTACCATGATTAAAGTGTTTGTGTACTAATTTAAAAGGCTATGATCAAAGTGTAGTACGCTGCCTTTGTGAGCTTCCGAGTCAGCGTCTGTCGAACTCTCTGCATTAGCAGAGAGGAACCCAGACGAAGCTTTGCCGAAGGGCAAGGTTTCGTTCAGGGAGGTAGACAAGGCCTGAATCCATCAAGGCGGGTTCAAAAAGGCTATATTTTTGGCTGAGCCTACGGGCTCGGGGATACCCACATTAAACCGGCCTTGTGCCACATTCTATCCTCGTGGGTGGATCGATAAATACTGTACTAATTTAAAAAAGATTCTAACGATGTTGGTCCTGATATTACTGTTAAAAGGTGGGTTGAACCAAATTATGTTGCATCTTCTATTTCTACTTTTACTATTGTTATTCATGCTAGTGTTTGAGATGTACCCTTGTTTAATATTGTGCTTGCTTTCATATTCAATTATGATATATGAAGGCCTAACAACTCAGTTCCTCGAATTACACCTGCTGACTACCCACATATATGATTTGATTACAATGGTAAAGTCTCTGTGCAGAACAAGCCACACTTTCTGGAAGAACTGCTAAAAGAGAACTAGTGTACCGCATGTGCCACAATTAAAGTACTCAACAAAGAACATAAGAGTATGAACTTTAATGAGTTTATCCACAATTCTGACCATATTTACAATAAAAAAACAATAGCAAAATTAGATACAGACTTTTTTTGGTTGAATTTAATACAATGTGTCAAAAAATGATGACAAAATGACCTTGAAGAAAAATTATTAACTTTTCTCACTTCTCAAAATCTGATAAAAAGGTCAATTTTTTTATGAAGAGCTTATTGGTTGATTTAATGTATATAAACAGTGGGGACATACAATTCAACATGGTGCCTATTCACACTGTTTACATCTACAAACAGTCTATTCCTTTAGACTGAGCACCTTTACTCCATAAATATGGCAAATTTTAAACAATTTAATTCTTGGAGAAAATTGCATGAGAGATCTTCAAAAAGATTCTCACCTATAGATATGTTAAAAATCTAAAAACAGCTCATCTCTGGGATGGTTTCTGGCATTCTCTGAAAAATTTATATATCTTTGGCAATTACTTATCTTCTCTGAAAAGATACAAAATAAATACCCTTTACTTCCTGCGAGCAGCTCACTTCTCAAATCATTTAACATTCACTGATAACTGTGTACGAAAACAATTTTTTCAATCATTTCATCCCAAGCAAGTCAATAAAGCCACTATGATGCAAGGAGTTACTGAACATGAAAGACGATGAGAAAAAAATGTAACCACCTATCCACTAGGTGTTGATCTGTGCCCTGCCCCTGACATGGATGCTGGTGGTGGAGCCAGCTGAATTTAGGATGTGCACACATGGGACAACCAGATAACAGGGAGATATTTAATTGTCCCACCCAAGAGACAAAAAAGTATTTCACATCCTTATAAGAAGAAGAATCCATGTTTGGAGAAAAAACCCAAAGCCACACACCCACTCAACAATGTTAAAAAAACAAAGTCTGGAATTGAGTAAAGAAGAGTTGAAAGAAAGATTTAGTTTTGTGTTCTTAGTCTATACAATGATAATATTGCAATGTTTTACTATTAGAAATATGTCATGACAACAAGATATGTTAAATATCATCATTCCAGCTAAAAGTGGTAAGTATCCCTGAGAGCACTAGTAAGAAAAAGTAGTAAGTAAATAAATGTCTCTTTTATTTGAAAAGTTAGGACAAAAATAATTGATTTCTGCTTGACAATTTCTGTAATTCTGTCAAGTGGTACAATAGAACTAATGATTCTGAAATGTTCACTATTTAGATAAAATGACATTTCAATAAGTAATATATCTTGATGTATATACTGATGAATAAAGCAAAGCAAAAAGATATACACATGGTTGTATTAATAAGGTCTAGAGTTGGCTTCGTCAATCAACCTCCAGTTTAATGTTTTACTTGTCTACATGTTTAAGACAAAGGAAGGAGATATCTGCTTCTCATGGACAATAGACGTCAGTTGCTCTAAATAATGAAAAAATACATCTGCCAAGTTTTACCTTATCATAGATGAACTGTCCCTTATTTTGTGTCATCATCCACCTGTAAGAGATTTGCTGTTTTATGTAAAAGCTTTAAAACAGATTTTGTTTTTCTTGTGATGATCTGCCATGATTTGTTGTCTTTCTATATCTAACAGAATAGCTTCATTTCTCAAAAATTAAAAACTCTGTTTTGATATATACTTTTTTGGCAATTCTTTTGGAATATTTCTGTCTGAATTTCTGGAATAAGGTGTTATTATTTACATTCATCCTTAATATCCTTACTTTTTTTTGGTATTACAACATTTCAGCTGTTGGAATGTCCAGCTTTCATCAGGTTATTTTCTTTCTGCTGTCCAGGTCTAGAAATGTCTCATCTTTTTTTTTTTTAGTACTGCTCAGTTATTGCTTGCCCACTGAGATCAAGTACACCTGGCCCAGAGATTGAACTGACAATGTCTAGGGATAGCTAGACTATCCCATTTTAAGGTATTTCTCAGTTATAGCATATTCTGTTTTCTGTGAGTCTAAGATGGTAATATCTGGACTCAAGGGTTTAATACTGGAAATATTGTAATAGTGACAATAAAGATAAGGATATTAAACCAAATGTAAATAATGATAATTTCTCAAATTTCTGCCTAAATTTCTGAGATAAGGTGTTATCATCATTAATGCATTTGGACTAATTTTTTCATCTTTGTTGTTTATTACCACATCATTTTGGCTGCAATGTCCTACAGCCTTCTTCAGATATCTGTCAATCAAGGTAATTTTCAGGGAATTTCAAACTGTATAAGAAATATCTTGCCTTATTCATTTTAGTACTGCTCAGTGTATCCAGACTTAGAATCTGTGGGAAGAGTGAGTAATATTTAATCAATATGAAAAAAAATTATTTCATTTTTGGACACTTGCATAATGGATGCTGTAGTTAGTTATACATGTGTTAGTCATCTAGTGGTCATGAGTTCAACACCTGGATCAAGTAGTAAACCACTGGTTTAACAGAAACAATAACTGGTATCACAGGGACAATATAACACAATAATACACAGACATCATCAAACAATAAACATCTGATGATAACAAGAAGGTACGGGGCTAAAACGTTGTGTCTCCTGAACTAGTCACAGCTTGAACTTTATGGCAATTAAAATGGCAATGTTGTTTACTGATTGTAAAATACTTTTACTTTGTTCAATGTTCATATTCCTTTATCTTAGCTTCTATATCTTGATGGAATATTGTAGTAGCTTCTTTTGGATCATTTTATGGTCAATTATCTGACAGATATACTTTAATGCTTTCAAATCCTTGCATGAAAGTTTTGAGAAGAGTAAACATGCATGGAACTTTACCAAATATCACAATAATCAACAGAAATCCTATATCAGTCAATCAATAAACACCTGAGGATGACCAAAGAGCACTAGGTTGAAAAGTAATTGTAATAACATCTATCTGATGATCAAATTATTTAGAAATAATACAAGTATAATGCACTGAAGTGTATATAAGCTTACGTTGATCAGGAAAAGGCAGACAGATTTAACAAGAAAATGGAGAACCTGGAAATAATTCTTTTACACTTATTTGGAATGACATTCTTGAAAAAAATAGCAAAATAAGAGGAATTCTTGAAGTCAAATGATGTGTACATAATTTTTGTAGCAAAAGTTTAGGAATTTATTGAATATAAACTGATATCCAGTAGTAGGAAATCAGATTTGGATTATAGTGATATGAAGAAATGGAAACAGAAATAAAACATATATCTTACATTAGAGAATGGTACAGACAAAGAAATATTTCAAAACTAAGTGAAAACTCTAAGATGGAAACATTTCATGATGCCAAACTAGTTTCTGCTCTCAGTGTCACATCAGAACATCAGAGAAGCAAGGTGCATCAGTGGGTTATACTGGAAAGTAATCACCATACCAGCTGACAAAATGTACAATATTCATTATTATTCATGGAGGAAAAATCTGTTTTTCCCTTTTTCAATCACTTGAAACAAATTGGTTCTGATGAGCTGAACAAAAAAGTGTTAACATCTGGCTAAGACATTGGTTATGGTAACTTTCTAAATAGATGAAAGTATTTCAATCACTATTAGCAACACAATCATAAGTCCTTAATGAAAATTGTGAATTCTCCTGCTTTGTTGGATAGAAAAATAATATAACAATTTTCCTAATGTTGAATAAGTCCTCAGAGTGTTCACATGCATGATAGCAACTACCTGTCCAAGGGAATATTCTTATTTAAGATTGGAACTAATAAAGTTGCACAGTTGGGTAGCATTCTCTAAACTGGCTTACACCTATGTGCATGTAAAATTCGAAACCCTCTCAATCAGATATCATCTTGGTTACACGACCTGAGGGTATTTCTAACTGAGTCTGAGCTGCAAAGTTATGTGCTGTTATTATGAAAATCTCTGTTACAATATCATGGACAATGGGTTGTGATGCATATATCTGGTATTCATTTATCAGACTGGGTATCATGAGGGGTATTTTGGACTTTGTATATTTGTGTTCCAGTATCGATTTCTTGACTTGCTGACCTATAATAATAATAATAATAATAATAATAATAATAATATTGTCCATATGAAGAGATTACTATGTAGTGAGAACAAAAGAAGAGTAATCAGGAGGACAGCCAATAGTGATTGACACTGCATTTAAATTTTTGAAGATTAAAGTTGGCTGGAAAGCATGGAGAAAGAAAGGAATTCCACAAATGAGAAGTGCAAGAAAAGAAATTGTTAGCATAGAACTGATGGTTACATCAAACCAATTCAATGGTAAACTGGCAAGACCATGTTGCCACTCTAGTACTGCGCTTAAATTCATAACGTCAAGGTATCATAACGAAGCAGTCATCCAAACTCATACCAATTACAATTACTGAAAAATTACAGTACAATCTCTGTCTGTACTATCTACCAATTAATTACCATTTAAATGTTGAAATGTTTATGTCCATATTTCTGAGATGAGGTATTGTAATAATTTACATTATTTACATTGTTCGGACTGCTGTAATCATCTTCATTGCCATATTCACAACATTTCAGCCACTGTTCACTCCAGCCTTCTTCAGGTGATTGGAATTTTGAACTGAACCCTTTATTTCATCCACTGGGGTAGATTGTTTTAGTTCTACATGCCATGCCTCTTCTGGATGTCTCAGTTATATCCCTTTAACTCAACTCTCCAAATTCTTGTTCACCACTGCTGTAGCCAGGTATTGAAATCACAGCTCTTTGGGTCAAGTCACTGAATTGAACCAATGCTTTTATCCACTGGACTATGTGTCCTGAACAATCTAACCCAGTGGATGAAATAAAGGGATCAGTTCGAAATTCCAATCACCTGAAGAAGGCCAGAGTGTACAACCATCAAAATGTCATGAATATGACAATAAAGATGATAACAACAGTATGAACAATGTAAATAATGTAAATAGTTGAAATGTTTGCTTGTTTTTTCAGTACATTTTTTAATTCAAGTATTGATTTTATTTAAAGTAGCAATAAATTTAAAGGTTTGATTTTATTGATCATCTACATTTATATGTCGACAGGTAGTAAGGGTGTGGTTCTAAATGTCTTACTCCACCTGATGTCTAAAATGCTTTTAAGATGACCCTACTTGCAATGCAACAATACTCGATGATGACACTAATACATAAGAGAATTAGAAAAAGGTAGCAAGAAAAAGGAACCTTGCTACTAAACATTGTGTTTTAATTTCAGTTGTTACTGGCTTACTCAGCCTCTCATTTGCTTTATCAGATGTTGTGTTCAGCTGCATATACATCTACTCTGAGTTTTAAATTCACTTCTTATTGTCTTACTCAACACCTAAATTTTCTTATGGTTAGATGATGAATTGTTTCAATTATGGTTGTAATGAGTTTATTCAGCACTTTATTCTCCTTACTGTCAAATGTTATATTTTGACTTTAATTGTTGCTTACTGACTCAGTCTCTTTCCAATTCCTTATCAGTTAATAATTACAACTATATTATTCTACTGTAATTTTGCTGTATTTAATTCTACAGGCCTTTTTCTAAAGACAGTGTTAACCCATTACCAAACAGATGGTTTTGACTCATTATTTCTTGGATGTAGAAAACAACATCTGTTTTTGTTAACAACATGGATGAGGCTCCTTCTCAATATATTTTTTGTCATGCTGCCTTCTACAGTGAAATGTTCCCACATATTAACTTGTTAGGTCTAGTACATTGGCAAAGCAAAGATGAATGTCCTATTAAATTCAATCAAAGTCTGCATTGCTTATTTGTTTTGTATTTGTACCTTGTGAGATATGGTGTGAAAGTGATATCATAGAAAAGCTATTTATCATTGTACAAACTGAGGCAATTCGAGAGATGTAAAGGTTATTGGCATGGCTTCTTTTCTTCATACCTTCATTAACTGAAAGAGAGTAATTTCAACTGATGGTCTGAAAAGCCATTCACACTGGGAATATTAGTTTCTAAGACTTGGAAATAATCTGAGGTTTCAAATTGCTTCACTTGTCAAAATAGCTCTAGGTATCAGTGTTCGACCTGATAATGTTGATTAATTTGATAACATTGCTGAAAGTCTTCAAAATACTGATTTTATCTATTTTGGAAAGATGAAAAACAAAGTATCGATGAGCTCTGAGCTTGATAAAATCTCATTAAAAGCTGAATGCTATACCATGTAGGTTAACAATCATATCTCATGTAAATTAATTTATGACCTTCATGCTATATATTTTATATTAATGAGTGAATATTTTATTTGTAGATTTGTTCCAAGTGACTTGTTCGACTCCTCAATAGACTATTAATAGCAGATTAATTAGTGTTCTGGTGTCATTGTCAGATTTTATGTTTGACTTTATATATAGATATCTTACTCAACCCCATATTCTCCTTACAAGATGTTGTGTTGCTGCAAGTTTATTCTACTCCTCATCTTTCTTTCAGCTATTGTGTTTCATCTTCAGTTGTTGCTGGTTTTATCAGACCCTCAGTGTCCTTAAAGTCAGGTGCTATTTTAGCTTCAGTTTTTACAGGCTTACTCAGCCCCTAAATCTCTTTATGGTCAGATATAGCTGTGTTTTGACTTTAGTTGTTTACTCAGTTGGTTTACTCGGCCTCTCAGTTTCCTTACTGTGTTTTATTTTTTGAAATTTCCATTCTTCTTTAGCTTTACATGAAAAATTACCTGGGATATCAGCTTCAATCACTTTCCCACCACCATAACATAGCTTCTCTGTGAATTTTCTATAAATATTTTCATGGTAATGATTCTGATAAGCTTTCCTGGTACCTAAGTTTTAAGGCTAGTACTAGATTGGCAGCAAAGACTCATCATTTTACTGTTGAAATGGCAAGATCTAACCATAAGTTCTATTTTAACAGTTTCTTCTCTCACACTTCTTACTTGTTGAACTCTCTTCTGGCGTCTTGCTTTTAAGTCGACTTTGATCTTCAAAAAATTTAAATGCAGTATCAATTGTTATATTCTATATTCTTAATTATTCTTCTTTTATTATTCTTTCTCCTTAATAATGTTTTCTTTTTCTCATATTCTTTCAGTAACCATACATTGATTTTTTATTTCTCGTATGTAGAAAATAATGCTTATAATTTGAGAAACAAGGATAATGTTTATCACATTTCTGTTTTTGATTTTTCTTGTAATTTTTGTCATAATTCCTTCTTTAGTGAAATGTTGGCTTTGCTGCCTCGGCAAAATGAGAGTATAAGTTCTATAAGTCAATGATTGTTTAACTTGTTAGTTTGATTTTTATTTCATTCCCCTTGAAGAATTTCTGTATAGTTTATCAGAGAAAGTTTTGAGAGAAAAAATCTGAAGGGACACAATTCAGAAAAAAATACCCCCCAAAACTACATAATTTCTCTGTGACATCCCATAATGCGATACCGTTAACAAACCAACATAATGCAGTGTCTGTTTTTCCTATGCTAAAATTAAACATGAGGAAGATTAAACAATGCAATGGAATATGTGGCAGCAGAAGTCAAAAAATAAATATGAAGAATGTATCATCATCTGCTAGGAACAATGAATTGGTGAATATTAATGAAGATTAATTTTGAAATTACAGACAAAAAGATAAATATTTGTTGAAAAAGCCAACTTTGGTCCATGCTTAGCTTTCTGCTGCCCCCTGAAGTGATACTACATTAGTAATGGCTTGTGTGATATTACCATGCTGTGCATCACTCACCAGAACACAGCAAAATGTCAGTCATTTGACAGGGGATTAAAACATAGAAGTGGAAAAGTATAATTAAAAGAGAAATAAGATGTGACTTCTCTGCAAAAATTTCCAAAAATAAATTCTCTCTTGAATTTAAATTGCTCAAAATTTAGTAAATATTTATGAAAGAGAAGAGAAATGGCATTAACAATACAAAGAAAGTCTTGCAATTCTTCAAAATTGGATTTAGTAGTGTGGGAGACTCAAGGCAACAGAGATGTGGTTCTACAGAAGGATGACAAGGATATCATGGACTGAGAGTGTGAGCAACAATGAGGTCTTAGAGAGGATGCAAACAAGGAGGAGGCTTACACTTAACATCAGAAACAGGCAGCTAAAGTTTCTGGGACACATAATGAGGAAGGAGGACCTGGAGAATTCGATACTCACAGGTCAAATAAAGGGAAAGAAACACAAGGGAAAACAATACATGACATATCTGGCTGGCTTAAGCAAATGGAGGACATAACATAGTCTAAGGAAGGAAGCAGAGAGAAAGAACTTGTTGAGAGCTGCAAGGGATAGAAGGAGGTGGAGAGCCATGATTGCCTATGACCTGAAAGGACATGCCACATAAAAAGAAAAGGTGTGGGAGAATTGGGATAGCAAAGCTAGTGTGTTTCTCTAGATTGGATTTTCGATATATGTGACAGAAAAATCTGTAAATGTTTATAATATTTTAATGGATGTGGGTTTATAGATGTATGCACCTGATAATATACATTAAAAAGGGCTTTTAATATATAGTTATGCATGAGAATTTCAAATGGTATCTATACAGACATCATGAAGTGTGCAAATAATATAGCAACAAGCTAAAAACATAGATAAAGCATTGTTATATGCATTTTAGTACAGATATATTGGAATATACACAGGAAACACACATTTTGGTGATCTGTTTTATAAATTCTGATATAAAGATGTGAGCTTATATTTTATAAGTTCCTATGAAAATAAGATAAACATACAAATATAAAAATACATGCATAACAATATACATGCATAAAATAGAAAATGTATATATATATATATATATATATATATATATATATATGTATGTATAGTTAGATGGATAGATAAAGGGATATATTGTTTATTTGTTTAGATGGGTATATGTAATTGTATGGAGATGTAAGGTTTTATGTATATATGTTTATGTGCACGTATGTGTATGTCCGTATGTATATATGTATGTAAATGTATATATATATATATGTAGGAGTGGATGTGTATGGATGTATGTGTATATGTATGTATATGTATATATATATATATATATATATATATATATATATGGGTAAGTGTGTACACGCCTCTATGTATGCATGTACGTGTAAATATAAATATGTTGTTGTGTATGTGTATATACACTTGTGTTTTTGAACATAGAAATATAGGTCCTTGCGAGATTAGATAATCGTTATATTTATTTTTTATATGTTTATATTTGATTTGTAACCTGTAGTTGATATTAATTTTGTCAAATTTTCTTGATTATACAGCGTCCCTTTCAGTAAATGCCCTTCGGTTTTAGTTCCTCCCACCCCATCTCTCTCCCCCACCCCTTTTTCTTTTCTTTTCCTCTCCCTCTCTCATCTTCTAATCTTTAAGATTATATCGTCTATCGTGTGTGTATGTCATCACAAAATGTATACTCTTTTCCGGTAAATCTTTAATGTATTAGACATCTGAGAATATTCATATTTCTCTCACTTAAACCGTCTTTGACTCCCCTCTTTAAAACTTCTCTCTGTTAAATTTTAATCTCCCCCTTTATCTTTAGACCTTCCTGTTTTTCTCTTGTCTGTTACCCCTCTCTATAGCTTTCTTTTATTCTAACATTCGTCCCACACCCTCATATATACACTCTCACTAAATTTTATTTTTTATTCCTGGAGTTGTTTTTTCTGTTTTCTTTTTGAATTTGTAGATCTGATGAATTGGATCATATTTACGATTCTAATGGAATAAATTATGACCATGGAATATTAGTGTTTAAGCCTTTTTTATTATATATATATATATATATATATATATATATATATATTGTAGAATGTAGTCCTAAAGAATGAAATGTGCCACACAAAACTTTTTTCCCATATTGTCATTAATTTTCCTTATATATATATATATATATATGAAGAAAAATTTGGAAAAAACAAACAAAAATCCTTAAATGCAATTATGTTGTTTAAAATGAACGGTGAATACTAGACCTGGTTTCTTTAATATTTCCCCTTTTTTAGCGAGATTAATGCTCGACAAGCATACACATAAAAATTTTAGATCCTAATAGAATTCTTTTCATTTTCTTTTTCATTCAAAATAATCAAAAATTTTTAGGAATACGTTTTGAAAAGCGTCGCCCATGTGACGACAACGTGACCATGCTAAACGGAAAGCTGATCATTTTAACAAATTTTTCAGTTATCTGTTTTGGATAAGACTTATTTTTATGTCCATCGTCTTTGTCAAATTGAACTGAATTGTATTTTAATGAATATTGTCTTGAAAAAGGTTTATTAAACCGAAACGTCAGACGTCGACATTTCATTCATTTTAAACAACATAATTGCATTTAAGGATTTTTGTTTGTTTTTTCCAAATTTTTCTTCATTCTGTCGGATCTATATCCATTTACATTTGCTTACATATATATATATATATATATATATATATATATATATTCAAATTTACATGCAAAATCCAAAACTGAAACAAAGTTTTTCATGATATTGAATAAACATTTCCCTGTCAATAACATATTCTAAAAATTTTTCGACAAGAATATGGTAAAAATTACAGTACAATATTTCTACCTATAGTACTGTATAGAGAGTACATGAAAACAGAAGTAAATGTAATAATCAACAGCAAATAATAAAACTGAACATGGTTTACTGGAAAGCCAAAAAATTACAATAGTACTTTTCTTTCTAGTATTACCAATAGGGATGCAGGCATTGAATGAGTGCACTTTTTTCAAAGTACTGGTTCTTGAGACAAAGCTTTCAGAATGGAAGACTCTTCTTACCAAAGGAATACAAATGAAATGAGGATGATCCAAATGTGGACACAGCAAAGTATGTTTTGGTTGTAAAGGAATAAGCTGTAGCACTAAATAATTTTGTCTTATAAACCAATCAATGTATTTCTTATCTCATGGAAGATCTTAAGAAGACCAACAATTACCCTGGCACCATATGTTTAACAGATACTTTCTTTTATGAATATTATATCTCAGTTGTTTTATTTCATTTGGTCAAGAAAGGTGATTGATGGCAAATTTTCCATATTGATAGCGATTTTCCAAGTGTAGCTTAGGATTGGCACAAGGCCGAAATTAGGGGGCACCCAGTGAGGATCGAACTCTCTACTCAGTCGTATTTGTTCTAGCAAAACAAGCTTGCTAACCATTACACTGCCTTGAGGTGCCCAATTTTCCATATTGATATAACCTGAAATATACCCCAAGTACATTATACTACTTTTAAATCATGTCCCATTTTATTGATGGGTGTATATTTTATTTAACTGATGTACATCAATATGGTGGTACTATTTTTATACATTTCTGAGTTGAACGATGTTTCATAATTGCAGAACCTCTTTTTAAATGGCCTCTTAGTAGATCCAGTGAAGGTTTTTTTCAGGGTGGTCCTCAAACTTAACACTGACTTTATAGATTACATTTTTTACTTGACATTTGCTATACTGGAAACAAACATTGGTTTTCTTGCAATTGTGTCTTGCTCCTCCATGCTGTATTTTAACTTGTTTGACTATTTCTATGAATGAATCAGCCTCTAGTCAAGCCAATGTAGTGATATAGTCATCAGTAAAATTACTACTGTTTCTTTTTGTGATGTTTACTTAAAGATGGTAGTTCTGTTGCTTTCATGTCTTTAACCAATGTTCTTAATATATCTTTTTTATCTGTTTACAATTACAAAAGCAGTTTCTTTAAATATTTTTTTGCTGGTCAAATCACATTTTTTGCCTTTTAATTTTTTTTCAAAATTTGTAACATCCTTAATTACATTTTTTTTATTTTTTTTTTATCCTAGTTAATATTTTCAACTTCTGTTTTTGCCTTTTCTCTGGTCACTTTGTTCAAAATTTCAAATACTGTTTTTCCATTACTCAATAACATTATTATTTCTCTTTTAAGGTTATATCTTTCTTATAAACTGAAATTCAAAAGATAAGTATGACTGACTGCTTGTTTTCTGAATATGTTCTCTTGAAAATGTCTGCTCAGGCACATTTGTGCTTGCTTAACACCCACAGAGACAACCTGTGGTTTTACTGCAACTATGCTGAGCAGATTTTAGTCACAGTTTGAAGGAGATAGCACATGATCTAACATGATCACAAATTTGAACACAGCCAGTATGCATTTCATCACAAACACTGACAACCTTGAAAACTCAACTCATGGTTTCAGGCACTTCCCAATGGAAACAGGCTGGTATCATCCACTAAGGTCAATATCAGCAAAAAGTCACCTCCTTGACAAATCAACTATGCTGAGATTGAAACCTGGGTCTCATGGTCAGGATGCTAACATTCTAAACCTTTCACAAGATATATTTATTATATAAATATATCCTGAAAATTTCACCAACATTGGTTGTATACTACCAATACTAATGAGAAAGCACTGATTTACATAATAAAATCTGATACAGTGTCCACACACACACACACATATGTATATATATGTATGTCTTCTTTTATGCATGTTTCATTGAATGTAATGGACAAATAAAAATGTAACATTTTTATTTAGTTTTTCTAGTGTTCAGTTAATGTTAGTCTTACAGTTATTTTTGTTTATGTGGACTAAGAGTGTGTAGAAAGTGTCTGTAGTGATTGTTCTCCCAATCTTTTCGTTAATTCCTTAGCCATTTTCAAGGGGTTCATTGATAGTATAGTCAAGAAAACATGCACACATATATAACATGATAGATAGATAGAAATAGACTTAGATATGAACAAACTGAGATAGATGTTTGTAAGATGCTATCCAAAAGTGTTATATTCCATGCTAATAGGAATATATACTTGAAAAACATGGTGGATAATATAAGTAAAGGTTTATTGTAAAAACCAGTACAATAAGAATAAGGTAACAGTTATGCACAAGGTCATTGCAAGTCAATCAAGTAGTGAGTGCTACTATTGGAAGGTCGGTAGTTCTTGTGTAAGTCTGAGTCATACTCAACGGATCCCAGTTAGTATATTTAGCTACCACCCCCACGAGGGTTGCATGTGGCACAAGGGCGGTTTAGCGTGGCTTGTCTGAGCCCATAGGCATAGAAAATATTCCCTTTTGAACCCATATAAACGGGTTCAGGGGCAGTCTACCTCCCCGAACGAGACTCTGCCCTTTGGCGGAGCCTCGTCCAGGTTCCTCTCTGCTCAGAGGCAGAGAGTTTGACTGTTTAGCTGGAACAGATCCCAGCTAGACTCTGTAGTCCATTGACTTACAATAGTTATAGGTAATTACTATCTATAGTGTAGTCACTCATGGGGGTGACAGGTTATTACATTACATCAATAAGTTTCTGATCTGATCAAAAGGTATGGCTTCACAAACACCAGAAAGCTCTCTATGTAACAATTATTGATATATACCAAATTTATCTTAGTCTGACACAATGCTTACAAGTGGGGGGAGTACCCAGTGAAGAATAAAACTCATGAAATAAAAGCAATGATCTTCTGTAGACAAGCTTCAGAATTATTATCCCATGGTAAGACATCCATCCATGTAACAATTATCGACAATTCCTGTAAGTGCAATTAGCTAACTCAGTGGAAACTGAAGAAAGAAAACAATGAAGTAAGTATGAGTTTTAGTTTGTATTTTATTACTAGTTAAAGCATTGTCAATTATTAATAAGTTTTAATTTAATTTGATTTTAATTGCAATTTATTGGAATATCATTTGACAGCCAGGAGATTGGAGAAGAATAACTATTTTTGTAATCATTGCTTTCCATAGTTTATATCTTAGACCAGCCACCATGCATTTCTGAAGAGAAAAAGATGCAAGATGGAGTTTCACAAAAAACTTATTCTTCATTTTGGATCAGAATGGTATACAACTGACAGTAGAATGGCAGTCTAAGAAAATGCAATGAAAATAAATGGAAATAAAGATGAAAAAAAGGACTTGTCAAAAATCAATAATTTATAAAAGTGTTTGTTTACATATCCACACATATGCACACACACACACACACACACACATATATATAAATACATACATACATATATATATATATATATAAAACACACCCACACACATATATATATATATAAAATACTGTGTGTATCCATATATTCTTGCTATCATACATATTTTCTCTCTCTCTCTCTTTATATATATACACACACACAGAGTGTGCGATGGATAAATTGGATACACAAAAATGAAAATAACACTGACATCTCAATTTAACAGATATATTTACCAACATTACACAAAAGTATATTGAAATACTGAAGAGTTAATTGATTCAATAAAATCACTACTGGCTTCAAACATGGCCTCAAAAAGACAATTTTTGGAAACTCCTGAAACTCTTTTGGACAGTCTCCTTTTTTAAGTTGGTGAATGCTGCCATAATCCTTGCCTTCAGTTCATCTTTGATGTTGCAAGGAGTTTAGTTGTTCTCCCACTCAACTGCACCCCACACATAATAATCAAGCAGGGTGCAGCCTGAGGAGTTAGGTGGCCATATGTAAGGGGCAATGTGGTTGCAGAAATTGTCTGTCAGATAAATTCCTGTTGGATATAGGGTTTCGGCAGCCACCTTCTTGACCCAACATTTGTAAGCCTTTGTATTGAGTCTGAAGCCACCACCAACAAATTCATGAATTATTTTTCTTATCAGAAGGAATTTTCCAAGCTGCCGTACATTCATAATCACCATTAGATTCATCCAACTCTTTTCGAATCCTCTGCACTCTTTTCGGGTTGACACCCAAACACTCTGAAATGTTTGTATTAGAGCTGCCAGTGCAAATGCTAAACAAACAACGTACTTGCACAAAATTAAACAAATTGACAGGTAAATGTTAACAGACAGTTTATGTTGATTAATTCTATTGATTCATTATTTACTACAAAAAATTAAAAACTACCAACCTAGTTATTAAAGATAATATATATCAAACTTTCAACCCCTTGAATAAGACCAGTGTTGTGTATGAATATACTTGCCCACTTGGAGAAAGTGCCTCTGTAAATAAAAAAACAAAAATGTCTCATATAAGAGACACTCACATGCCATCTATCAGACTAGAGTGCTATCAGGCAACACATTAATAAGCAGCATAAGGATCATAATAACATTAGAGATACTCTCAGACACTACTAAAAATACTTTAAAACTTAAATGAAATGAACTTTGGATAGTGCCTGATGGAATTTCCTATTTATCAAAAATTTGTAATTTGGCAAAAGTTGATCAATAAAATTAATTGACACAAAAACAACATTTACTGCTTAATTACACAACATATATATATATATATATATATATACATCATATATATATATATATATATATATATATATATATATATATATATATGAAGAAAAAATATATACATTAAAAAAACAAAACAAAAATATATACAATTATAATGTTTTAATGTTAATATGTCGCGTCTTAAACAATCTTAGGACATATTCATAAATATAACATTATCAATCAACATGACAAAAGTAATTGTATTTGATTTGGATAAATTTTTGCTGTATATAAAAATATATATATATATATAGTGTATCACAAATGAGTACACACATTTCTTCAAATATTTAAGTATATCTCTTCATGGGACAACACTGAAAAATGACACTTTGACACAATATAGAGTTAATTTTATCAAAATACCCCATTAAAACTAAATCCCTGGCAACAAATATGATACCCCTTAGGAAAAATATCATACAACATGTCAAGTGTCAATATTTTTTGTGCTACCATCATTATCCAAAACTGCCTTTACTCTCCTGGGCATGGAGTTTACCAGAGCTTCACAGGTGTCACTGGAATGCTCTTCCACTCCTCAATGACGACGTCACAGAGCTGGCGGATATTTGAGACTCTACACATCCACCTTCTGCTTGAGGATGGCCCAAAGATGTTCTATTGGGTTCAAGTCTGGAGACATGCTTGGCCAGTCCATCACCTTTACCCTCAGCCTCTTCAGTAAAGCAGTGGTTGTCTTGGATGTGTGTTTGGGGTCACACTTATCTTTGTACTCCTCACCTGATCACCGCCACACATGCTTAAGGCCATCAGAACCAAACAAATTAAATTTTGTCTCATCAGACCATAGGACATGGTTCCAGTAATCTATGGACTTTGTTGACATGTCTTCAGCAAACTGTTTGCGGGCTTTTGTATTGCCTTCAGAAGAGGCTTCCTCCTGGAGTGACAGCCATGCACACCAATTTGATGTAGTGTGCGGCATATGGTCTGAACACTAACAGGCTGAATCCCAATCTCTTTAATCTCTGCAGCAATGCTAACAGCACTCCCCTATGCCGATCTTTCAAAGAAAGCATTTGGATGTGATGCTCAGCTTCTTTTATAGTGGACACTGCTCTTTTAAAATGCTGGATGATCTTAGCCACTGTGCTGCAGCTCTCAGTTTCAGGGTGTTGGCAATCTTCTTGTAGCCTTGGCCATCTTTATGTAGTGCAACAATACACGTTTTTAAGATCCTCAGAGTTCTTTGCCATGTGGTGCCATGTTGGAACTTTCAGTGACCGGTAAGATTTGTTAGAGCTGCACTACAAATTTGAATACACCTGCTCTCCATGAACACATGGGCATAGTTACACTAATGAGTCACATGACATTAGGGGTGTAGTTTTTGGGGTGTACTCACTTTTGTTGCCAGGGATTTAGCTTTTAATGGCTATATTTTGAGTTATTTTGAGGGAAAAAAATTAACTCTGTTATATATGCAGACAGACTACTTTTCATTGTGTCAAAAGGTAATTTTTTCAGTGCTGTCCCATGAAGAGATATACTTAAATATTTGAAGAAATGTGAGGGGTGTACTCACTTTTGTGATACACTGTATATGCTTACCTCTTTCTCATCTGCAGATTTTTGCATAGATACTATACTCTGATTCTCTATTTGTCTCCCCACAGTGCCAAGATATGATTTAAGTTTAAGTGTGTGTGTTTTGGCCAAGGATAAAAAATGTCCAATCCTTACAACCACTGTTATGCTTGTGTTGGTATCCCTCAGCCCTTCCTCTTTAATCTAATGATGAAATGCTACTGCATATATTGAGGAACAGGCTTCCCTCATAATTTTAAGAGAACCTGAAAACAGATACACAACACTTTGATCTCAGTGCAAAGGCCAGGGAGTTGATACTCTGATACTGTATTTACTTTACATGCTGGCAGGATGTGACACAAAGTTGTTTGTAATGTGAGGTTTGCATACATATTACCAAGGACAAAAATTGCTCAATAACTGTGATGTTGCTATCTAGCAACTCCTACCCTTTAGTCTCAGAAGAATGATACAAGAAGAAAGGCATGCATAATTCCACCATTTTTATGGGTACTATGCTAGGTTATATATATATATACTAGTATATGGGGGCAGAGTGGAGTAGTGGATAGTAGCTCAGATTTAGGAATCGGGAAGCCGAGTTCGAATTCCAGTCAAATCCATTACAATCACTTATGTGCTAATACCCTTGAAAAAGGTATTAATCCTCCTCTTCTCCCTCCAGCTATGGATAAATACCAAGGACAGACTGGGTTCTGTAGACTTGGATGATAAGTGGTCTAGGAGAAGGACAACTTTGAATTCAAAACTTTACTTTACATGGTTGGCTCATGGTTAGCCTCAAAAAACATTTCATTCTTCCAACATGGAATTCAAAAGCTACCAGAAAGATGTGAAAAAGTAGTGGCTAGCGATGGACAATACTTTCAGTGACATGTTTCTTACTAAATCCTTACTTAAAACATGATGAAAAATCAGCAAGAACTTATTCAAGGTCCTTATATATATATATATATATGAAGAAATATAGTCTTAAGATGTGCTATATTTATGTGATATAGTGCTCAATATCAGAGATAGAGTGTGTGTAAATATAAAATTGAACATAGAAGTCAACACTTAGTGGCGACAGTTTGTTTGATGCTAGATGCAATCGTGGC
>CAHIKZ030001180.1:1110000-1140000 GCA_903632075.3 Acanthosepion pharaonis
TGGTATTTTTGCTTTGTTTTTAGAGATTCTTTATAAAATACAGAGAAGTATTTGAAATATTATAGGTACTGACATGTATTGCAACTTCAGTTACATTCCTACTGCCGTAACATAGCTACCATGTGCCTTTTCTGTAAATTTTTTAATGAAACTGTTCTGATTAGCTTTCCTCTTTGGTACCTAGACTTTATGAACTTAAGCATACTACTAGGGCTCATCATTTTACAGTTAAAATGTCTAGATGTAACTGTAAGTTCTGTGCTGTGTTTTCTCTCACACTAATGTGCACTTTGTCATTATTATCATTATTATCACAATATTTTTGCTATTCTGCCCTCCAGCCTTTTTTAAGATGTCTAGCAATTAGGTTAACTTTCAGAGAATTCTGAACTAGAGCAGTTATCTAAGGGGTTAAATTGTTCTTGACCTCTGTCCATGTCTAGATCCTTCTTACTACTGTTCATTTATTACTAGTCCTATCCCTGAATTTTACTACCTGGCTAGAGCATGTAACAGCTGAAGTAATAGTGACAGCAAAGATGAGGATATTAGTCAAACTGTAAATAATGTGTATATTTCCCCAGAAATTCAAACACATCAATATGGATCTGATATGATAAATCTATGGAGGTTATCAGAAAAACTCCCTTAAAAATTGGCATAGATGTCAAACAAACTGACATTCCTATAAAAATAGGGGAAGCTAAAGCTAATTCCACCAGGATTACCAATCAAGACATCAGACAGTTGCAGGAGAGCAGAAAGGGAAGTAGAAAAAGTTGAGCATGCCCTTTGTGAGGGAAAGGATACTTCATACCTCTTAGAAGAAATATTAGCTGCAATGTGAACTCTCCAGCTAAACAAGGATAATCCTCAGCATTCTAACACTCAACACAGAGGGCACAATGGCTGAAACAGAATAACAACAACAAACAGGAGAAATAAATTGAATAATGATAACACCACATCTGAGAAATTCAGAGACAAATTACTGAATCAGTATAGACCCAGTGGGATACATAAAGAGAGGTGATAACAATAGAAATAATAACTCATTCCAGAAATTCAGAGAGAAAATATCAAATTGATAGGGAAGTAATGAGATACACCAAGACAGGAGTTAATAATAACAATGGTTAGGATATTGTTTTGGCTTTAAACAATAGAAGAAATAACTTAATTCAGAAATTCAGAGAGAAAATATCAAATTGATGTGGAACCAATATGAAACACCAAGAGAGGTGATAATAACAACAAAGATGTAGATATTAGCTTGATTTTAAACAATAGAAATAATAATTCCCAAAATTCTAAGAGAAAATATCAAATAGTTAATATTATACAACTAGAGAGGCATTAATAATACCAAAGATGGGAATATTCATTTGATTTTTAACAATAGAAATAATGATTAATTCCAGAAATTCAGAGAAAATATCAAATTGATATAGAACGAATATGATGCAAGAAAGGTGACCGCAACAACAACAACAAAGACATGTATATTAGTTTAATTTTAAACAACAGAAGTAATAACTCATTTAAAAAATTCAAAGAGAAAATATAAAATTGATATGAAACTAATGTGAAACACCAAGAGAGGTGGTAATAACAACAAAGATACGGATATTAGCTTGACTTTAAACAACAGAAATAATAACTAATTTCAGAAAATCAGAGAGAAAATACTAAATTGATATGGAACCATTGAGATATACACCAAGAGAGGTGTCAATAACAACAATGATGGGAATATTAGGTTGACTTTAAACAATAGAAATAATAACTCATTCCAGAAATACGGTGATAAAATATCAAATTCAGAAAGCAAATATTAAATTGAGGTGGATCCAATGTGATACACCTCAAGAGGTGATAATAACAAAAATTAGGATATTAATTTGACATTAAACTATAGAAATAATAACTCATTCCAGAAATTCAGACAGAGCTTATAACATTAAGATTGATCCAATGTGATACACCAAAAGAGGAGCTAAAAGCAACAAAGATTAGGATATTTATTCAGCTTTAAACTATAGAAATAATAACTGATTCCAGAAATTCAGAGAGAAAATATCAAATTGATATGGTGGCAATGTGATACACCAAGAGGGGAGCTAATAATAACAATGATGAGCATATTTGTCTAAGTGTTAATAAGGTGAATAATCATAACTCCTTAAATGAGAAATTCAGAGTCAAATTAAAAACAAAAAGGGAATATTTTACAATTTCTGTATAGTACTGTAGCCTTACATTTTCTAAAGTTTTTAGATGAACCAGTATTATATCAATTTTTTAGCCATTCAGATTGCTTAAAACTATTATCTCTTCTACTACTATGACAACTAGCTAGAAACAAACAACTATGTATAGAATACAAATCATTTAACAGAAAATAGCAATATGACTACATCTGAATGATGTTTGCTGATTAGCTTTTGTAGCCTAACTGACAAACAGCTATCTTCATCAGACAAGCTCCCTATAAGTAGCTGATACAAGTTCAAATATTGTAAGAAAATTATTATTCTAGATTCAAGCTGCTTGCTTGAAGGGACATAGAATGTAAAATGATTTGAGTATTGGACTTTAAAAAAAAATGGCTATATTTTGGTACTCCAAAATGGAAGAGTCATTGTAAAGTGAGATTCACAGATATTTAATGAGTATGATTCTCACTGAGTGACCAATATTTATGTCAGCCTAAGTCAAATATTATCATTTGGCTCATCACCAAAGTGTTTTGAGTGTGTGTATATGTGTTGTGTGTCCTTTAAGTCACAGGGACGTAAATGTGTTTTATGTTAATGCATTTCTGTGAATTCTAACGCTCAGTTTGAGGTAACAGTGATTGAGTTCCAGAAATAAAATAAATTAAATGGAACAATTTTGTGAAAAGATTTTCTCTTGACAAATATGTATAGGAGAATGTGAAACAGTGTCAAACACTGAAGATATTTAATGAATGGTTTATGCTGTAAGAATTAACACACAATTTTTGGCTTACTGTGACACTGGTTCTCATAAGATCACTGAAGTTAAGCAACATAGAGCCTGGTCAGTACCTAGGTGGGTGACTGCTTCAGAATATGTGCTGTAAGATTGTCTTTGTGGGTGGTGTCATGGATAAAGCCTTGGAATTGGAAATCAGAGAGCTGAGTTTCAATTCCAGTTGGGTTTGTTATATTCACTTATGCATAAATAACCTTGGGAAAGGTATGAAACCACCTTTTCACCACCAAGCTACAGGTTAATTTGTAGAAATTTCATTATTATCTCCCCACCTCACCGAAATTTTAGAATCCGTAAATATTTTCTGGCTTTACATAACTTGCAAAAGTTTGATAAACCCTAAAGAAGAAGTCAGTCAATCATATTCACAGAAGTGGGGAGGTGAGCAAATGATTTTCTGAAGGGGGTTTAGTCCTTCTTAAACATCCTTCTTAAAAATGGACCCAACTTTAATGATTCATGCATAATATGCACTTTTTTCCCCAGATTTTTAAGCCTAAAATTTAGGTGTTTGCATATTGCATTTCATGTTATTTCTGATGTAGTTCTTACAACTTCCAAACTACATTACAGACTGCATGAAAAATGGAAAATGTTCTTTTCTTTATTTTATAAGGGACAGTAGTCATAGCAGTCACTGTTAGCCAGTTTTGCCAGTCTATGCATTCTGCAACACATATTATGCATCAGAATGAAACATTAACCTTTTTCTGGCCATGTACACCATATTTGGGACATATAGCCAAAAATAACATTATATCTATGGTCCAAACTAACTAATGTGAAACGAAGATTTTAAATCACTAACCAAACATTGAATTAATTCTATAGATATTAAACCTATTTTGTCTGCTTCACCGATGTCTTTGCTAAAGATCAACACCATGAGATTTTGTGTCTATGTTATCAGTGTAGTCTGTCTATATTTCTGAGATGAGGTATTATGTACATTATTTACATTATTCGGACTATTGTCCTCATCTTTGTTGCCATATTTATCTCAATGTTTTGGTCGTTGTACGCTCCGGCCTTCTTCAGGTGGTTGGAATATGGTGACAAAGATGAGGACAATGGTCCGAATAATGTAAATAATGTTATCAGTGTAGTAAATGTATTTACAGTCTTCAATGCTGTCAATATATTTGGTTCTTTTATATGCATTGAACAGATGTAATAGTAATGTCCATTTTTGTTTTACACCACTATAAGAAAAATAGCCACTAGTTTTTATTGTTTTATTTTTTTATTGCATATCAACACTTTATGGATTATTTAAAGCTGAAACATTTCAGATTGTAAGAATATTTTTTTTGTTTTGTCAGTGAATATTGCATCAAAACGTTTTGAGAATAACAAGGATTTTTCCAGATAGAAGTCCTACTATTTAACCCATAGCTGGGAGGAAGAGATGGCTTCATACCTTTCCCAAGAGGTATTTGCGCATAAGTAAATGTAATGAACCCAGCTGGAATTCAAACTGGGTACTCAAATTTTCATTCTGTGCTGTTATCCATTGCATATACCCCACCCATTTACCAACAAGGCTCTGGAATGTGTGTTTATTGTTTCATTTTTCCTAGTGGGAGTATATTTTTATCAAAAGCTTGTTGCATTTTTGCATGAATATATTTGTGCATTTATTCTAAACACTGTGTAAATTTTGTGTTTGAAACAAGATATATGACAGAAATTCTTATTTCTAGTTAACATGAACCAGATAAACAAAAAATTGAACAAAAGTTAAATTTAGATTATATTTTAGCTGCTACAAATTCTAATATGTCAGTGCATATCTGTATCTTACTCCTAGCAGTTATATTGTCTTGCCGTGACATCACTAGAATTATTCCCAACTGACTCCAATGAACTTCTACTCACTCACTTTGAGTTCTTTATTTAAGGCATCATGCCTGTTACCAGGAGTGTCTTATTTACTCTACAACAATATCATGCACCAAAGATGTTTGTTCCAGAATTTCATTGTCAAAAGTGAAACATGGCCTATCATGGCACCAAGGTCAAGCCAAAGTAAAAAGTTAAAAAGCCGGATATTAAAAACTGATTTTCAAAGTAGAAAGACCATCAATATTTAAAAGACTTCAATTATTTCAAAAGTTATTTTAATGGATACCCGTATTTGAAATAGATAACCTGTTTTTATTATTAGACAGTGTGTATTACATCTATCTGCCCACATACTCAGGAAACCTTGATAAAGAAAATGTTCTCTCCAGCAAGGTGCTGTGTCCTCCTTTGTTAGAGAAACCACCATTTGAAATGGTGCACTTTACACTGCTTTGCCACAGAGAGTGAACAGTCCACCAAGTTTCTATTTTCCCTTTTAAGGAAAGCACAATTCCTCATTCAGATCCTTTTTCTCAAAATGGGTTCAAACTCTGCTGGTGAGTACATTTTCTTTATCAAGATTTCTCAAGTGCACAGATTGATAAATGTAATATACACTGTTTAAAAATAGAAAAATAGAACATTAAATTCAAATATGGATATCCACTAAAAATAACATTTGAAGTAATAAAAATATTGGATTAATTAAAGATAAATCCATTTATTCTTTCGAAAGACTGTTTAATCTTTGTTTCTATTTACTTTTGTTTCTGATTCTGCTTTTTTGTAGCTCACTTTTCTTCTTCTATCGAGCAGTTATTTAAATGAAACTTTAGTAGAGATAATTCCTTAATTAGCAGAGAACTGCCCCAACCTGAGATACTGGTTAGGTGTTGTAGCATATCTCGGATGATAATGTGTATGTCCCCATTCACATAAATACAGCAGTAAATACTGTATGTTGGTCTGTAGTTGAAGAGTCATTGTGGAATTCACTTGACTCATTTCTAGCAGTTGACTACTTCTACGCACCGTTGACGAATCTTGTATGTGTTGTTCTTGTCCTAAGTATTATCATTCATTACCAGCCTTCATTTGATTATTCTATTCAGTAACCTTCCCTAGATTACAACAGTATGTAACTGTGATGAGATGCATACTTTACAGTTATTGAAAAAATTATAGAATTTACAATTAACTGCAGTGTTTGAACTCAACAGAGTTCAAATGATATATATATGCTTATATATATATATATATATTTATATATATATATATATATATATATATATATATATATATATATATATATATATATATATATATATATATACATGTATGTGTGTGTGCATGTATGTATGGACTAAGATTTGAATATAGATAAACAATAATAAACTTTGTTCTCACTGACTCTGAAAATAGCAGGCCTGATTGTTGTGTGTGGGTAGTATTAACAAAATGTATAGACTAATTTATTTTCCCCATCTCCTTTCATATCCTAAGATGGCAGCAAACAAAACTGAGTAGAGAAAATTTTTGTCCTTTTATTTTGCTTTCAGACATCTGTTAAATACATTTTCTATTGTGTTATGCACAACACATGTTATAGATACTATGTTTGTAGAGGTGAACATTTTAAAATCAAAGCTTTTGTGCATAATGACATTGGCAATTATGATTTGACGCTTAATAATTAGAATTAAATATTTAGCTTCCTACACCTCTACCCACACACAAATCCTAAATCACTTGTCAAATACATTTGTTTTTAATCATTTCATTCCAAGCAAGGTGATAATGTCACTAAGATGCAAGGAGTTACTGGGAGTGAAAAAGAATGAAAATCTTTTAGTGAAGAGAAATGACAATAAAGAATGGAATTCAAGAAGACAAAAGATAGTGATTGACATTTAAATTTTTGAAGAACATCAGTGGCAGGGAAGCAAGAAATGAGTAGAGAGTTCCACATGCAAGAAGTGTGAGAAAAGAAACTATTAGAATAGAAATTATTGTTACATCAAGTAAAACAATAAGACCTATTTATCAATGTTCAAATTCATACACTCTCTCTAAAATGAAGAGCTATTAGAAAAATTGTTAGTGAAAATATTTATAGAAAAGGTATATTATAGCAGAGTGAAATTTACCAAAATCACGAGGCCAAGTCAGGACCAATAATATTACAGACCCTTCTGTGGATTTTGTCAAGAATCTCAAGATATATAGTAGGAGCACCATACCAGAAGAAAGCTTGTGTTACAGCAGTCTTCTGATGAGGGAAATACCTGCCTACCTTTAAAATCAACTTTAAAAATGCTGTCTTTTGACTTTTTACTTTGGGTGAATATCAACTTTTAACATTTACACTGCTTCATTATCAGCATGGTTGCCTTGGCTGTGCTGACATACTTTTGGAAAAATAGAAAATTGTCATTTACTGGCAATAAATGACGATAAACACACTAATGCCAAGTTCTCATGAGTGCCACCATTTTGGTTTTGACCAGATATTCTGCAGTACAGACTAAGCTAAATAACACCTCAACACAAAACATAATAAAAATACATCACAAAACAAATTGTATTATATGCCACTATATATCTACACAGGTTTGGAAATAGCACTGAATGCTAGTTAGTTTATAAAACAAATGCTAGTGACAGACAGTATCTTGAAAACTTATATATACACTGAGAGCAGGCAATGTAAGTTTTGTAAGATTTGTCAGTACATCTTGAAAATATACATATGCATCAACATCAAGGAATATAAGATTTATAAAGATGCATAAACATGTCCACAACTATAGGAAGTGTTAACATAAAATTCTTTCAGTCACCATGCATGTCATAAGTCATTTAGTAAATATATTTTAATCTGATTAAAACTTAAATAAAAAGAAAAGAGGGTAAAACAGATTGAGTCACAAGGCAGGTCATAAGGGATTTAGTAAATATATCTTAATCTAACTCAAAATCAAATAAAAAGAAAAGTGGTTAAAACTGATTGTGTTGAAGCAGTCTTGTAAATGCCAAAGGACTTGACACTCAATATTTAAGTTTTTTTTTTTTTTTTTTTTTTTACTATAACCTGACTACTGGTGCTGATGATTTGCATGCAAATGAAAAGTAGGCATCATAATTAATTAATTGTTTATAACAGACACATATCTATGCACTCTAACTTTGGGCTTTCTGTAAAAAAATCTTTCATGAGCAATGTGATATTTTAGAATTTGCAGCAGATAGAGGCCAGTATACTGTGATGCTTCACCCTCTCTCTCTGTCTCTCTCTCTCTCTCTATATATATATATATATAGCAGTAGAACCCGGCGTTGCCCGGGGATATAACAGTAAGAGATAGTAGATCAAGCATCGACCATCATAAAGACTGAAAAATAAAATTGACAAACATTATTGTTTAAGGGTGACAGACACGCATGTCTTAATTAGTTCTTTTTTTTTTTTTTTTTACGAATTGGTCAAACCCAAACTCAAACAAAAACATTGTTTTCAATCGTTAGTGAGTCTACCGATTGAATAGAATTTTATTATAAACAATTGTCTTGTAAATGGAATTTTTAAAGCATTCTGAATGTAAAAATAAAGAAAAAAGTGTGCAAGACAATAAGAAACACTACCTGCCAAAAAAAAGTGAAGTTTTGTTGAAATCGGTGGAAAAATGTAGGAAATCCAATCCCATATATAAATGAACACACACACACAAACAACCAACCTGGGTTTTATAATAAGTATAACTTGATATTAATAAGTATAACTCGATATGAGTTGTCCCCCTTCCATTAATGCCTCTTAATCATATTTTCAAATTGATTTCGTGCAAAAAACAATTGTGTTTTTCCAATTTTTGGTGCCATCAGAACCACCGCAATGTAATTTTACGTAGTCCTGTGAAGTTTTGTTGAAATCAGTTGAAAAATGTAGGAAATCTGATCTAATATATAAACGTACAGACACACACACACACACACAATCTGCGTTTTATAATAAGTAAGATATTAGGAAATGGATTAAATCTGATATATTTTTAATTCATTTGTTTAAACAGTATTTTTAATGGATACTTATATTTGAATAGAACAATTAAACAAAATACATATATATATATATTTTTAAATATATTTATTTAAATGTTATTTTTAATGGATACCCATATTTGAATGATTGCTTTGTTTTCATTTATTTATTAAAAAGTATATTTATTTATTTACATCTACTGGCCTGAATATTTAACAAATCTTATGAGAAAAATATGGGCCCTCCAGCAGGATTCAAATCTTCTAAGTTGCTTAGAGGTCAAGGCACATCAGATCTAATAAGGGTTTCCCCTCAGGGACACAGGTTTGAATCCTGCCAGAAAATACATATTTTTCTAGCAAGAGCAAATCAGTCAGCAATTTTGCATTAAAACGTTGATGGTAAAAGAGGTTGCCACTTGTGTAGAATTCAAATTTCACACCCATGTCAAGATCACTAAAAGCATGGTATAGCTCGACTGAAAAAAAGAGAGTGAAAAGTACAGAAGCCATGACACAACCTTATTTTGTGCCATTTGTTACATCAAAGGTTTCTGAAAACTCTCCATTAGATAGAACAGATACTTTCATTCCTTTGGGAAATGAGATGATGACATTTAGCATACTGTCAGGTATGCCAATCTTTATGAGTACTTTCCAGAGGGTACCCCAGTTTACAGTGTCAAATGTCTTAGTCAGACTGATAAAGATGGTATAGAGTTCATGGTTCTTGTCACAAACTTTCTCAGCAACCTGACAAAATGAAAAAATCATATCAATGGTTCTGTGACTTGATTGAAAGCTACACTGAGATTTGGGACCAATGAGATATTTGATTATTCTGTTGAGAATAACCCAAGTGAAAATTTTGCCAGTGATACTTAAAAGTAAAATGTCACAGGAATTATCACATACAACCTTTTTGCTTTTGTTCCTGAACAGATATTTTATGCAAGCATCTTTGTAGTCCTGTGGAATAGAAACAACTTTCCATATGAATTTGAAAAGCTCAAGGTGTTTCTTAACCAGCCTCTTCCCATCATATATAAATATTTTGAGGGGAAGAGCATCTTTTCCAGGGGCTTTGTTCAAGAAAAATTACTTGATAGAATCCTGGATTTCCTTTAGGCATGGCTCAATAGACAACTCGGAAATTTCTGGTCACTGATGAATTGAGGTAATGACATTGTCATCGATGGCAGAAGTGAAATTAAGGACACTTTCGAAATGTTCTGTCCATCATAATATAATTTTCTTCTTTTCTATATGGAGTTTATTACCATCAGACAACAGAACAGGTGAAATTCCATTTTCTTGTGGGCCATACACCTTTTTATGGTCTTCATAAAATGCTTTGGAATCTTTTCTGTCAGTTGCTGCCTGCAGTTCCACAGCCTTAGCAAAACACCAGGAGTCTTTCATTTTTCTAAGAGATTTTGACACTTCCTGCTTGCACTGTTTATATATGTGCTTTTTTGATGGATAATTTTAATTGCTTATGCATATTTTGTGCAAATCACGCACCTTATTGAACAGACATTGAACGTGAGCATCATTTACATCGATCCAGTCCTGATACTTCCTTATGGGAAATCTTAGAACTTCAAGGGAGCTTGAATAAGTGGAATCTCTGACAGATTCCCAGGGGGATTCAATTTTTTTTTGAGATTACAAGTAAATCAAGCTTTGAATCCAGTATGTCAGAGAGTTCTTTCTTCTGAACATCAGAATTCAGGGGTATGATGTTGATTCAGTTAGGAACTGTAGTGCTAACAAGAGGTTTCTTGCATATGAGTCGAAAGGTTGCTTTCCTGCATAGTAGTGCATGGTCTGAAAGATAGCAAATATTGTGGAAAGAGTGGGTGATATTGAAGTATTTCACATCACATTGCTTGGTGATAATGTAATCAAACATATGCCAATCTTTGGATCTGGGATGCATCCAAGTCATTTTGTGTTGATTGGACTGCTGATGTGTGCTGGTAATGGTGAAATCAAATTCTTGGCAGAGAGTAAGAAGTCATAACCCATTAGAATTCAGCCTACCGACCCTGTGAGTGCCAAGGACACCAGGCCATGTCTGATGGTCAGCACCAACCTGTGCATTAAAGTCACCCATAAGGACAATTTTGTCTCTATGTGGAACTTTGGAAATGACTTATCATAGCTGATCATGAAAGTCATCAATTTCCAACACAGGGGTGTTCATGGTTGGAGCATAACTGCTCACAAGAGTGGCAGAGGAGTTGTTGTTTTGTAAGACTAGAGTCATAATGTGATCATTTATTTAATTTTGGAAGAGATGATAGGGATTTAGCAATGTTTGATTTTATTGCAAAGCTTACACCTGATAGGTGGGAATCTTCTTTGCTTTAGCCAATCCAGAAGAAGGTATATCCTGCACTAACTTCCACAAATTAAGAGGTGCCTGCAAAATGAGTCTCACTGAGAACAGAAATGTCAATATGGTGCTTGCTTAATGCACCAGTGATGATGGATTTTTAAGCTCTGGAGAAGAATCATTGTCTTGGAAGGTTCTTATATTCCAAGATCCAAGACTAATATGTTTGCAAGTTTTATTTCTATTAAATTGATTATTGCGACTGTGATATTGGACAATTAGACAACTGCAGCAGGCTGTCAAGTTGATTAAGAGCTAGCAATTTTTAGAACACCTTTTCTACCATCCTCCCAGATTGACAAAAGCAGTGCCATGTCTAAATAGACCTGCTTTGTCACTGTCAGAGGACATAAACAGCACAATTGCTCAGGGTTTTGTGCAAGAATGGCCATCACCTGATGATTGTCAGTGTGAGAGCACCAGCTAGAGACTTCCAATACTATCCTGTACCTGTCACTATCACCTTAACTCTCTCTCCAGTGGACTTGTTGCTCAGGTGGAATAGCAAAGAAGGAATGCAGAATTGAACTGTAGACTACCCACACAGAAGATTTGTTTAGAGTGGTAAAGACTTGTGTAGAACCAGCCACATCTTTTGGAAGTGCTGATAGCAAGGTATTATCACAGAGTTATACATCTCTGGTACTACCAGTCCAAGAAAGAGTGCAGCACCTTTGATGGACAATAACCAGGCACTGGAAGGGTTTTGATAATTTAAGTTTTCCTTCTCATATATATATATATATATATATATATATATATATATATGTGTGTGTGTGTGTTATGCTGACATTGTCTATTTTTTACCTTAAAATATAAAGTTAAAATAATTTTCTTAATTACGTATTATAATTGTATAACCATTACTTTATTAGTATATAATGGTCCACCCAACATTTATTTGATCTATTCAAAGAAATGCCATGTTTTATTGTCTATTCAGTATAATTAACAACCTATATAGATGTTTTCACATTTTCAATTTTACCTATTGACCTCTTTAAGAAGCTTCCTGAGTATATTTAAAAATTAAAAAAAAAATCTGTTTCTGACAAATTTATGTCTACTTCAACAAATTGGCAAGTCATACTTGGATACACCAATGATACATTTGTCGCTGCAATGTTCTCTAGTATCATTGGATGACATGTCTAAGCATCAGTTTCCAAGACATGTAAAAATAACCCACCCATCTACACCCTCTGACCTTATTTTTATATTTTAGCATAGACCTGATGTTTAATTGGTTAATCTAGACATACCCATAAGTATATTTCTATTTCTAACCTTATACCCCTCCTTGAACTTAAAAGAGGTAAAGATTTGTTTTTAAGTTTCCCTAATAAATCATTTTTATCACAAGTTACCTACTATCACCTAAAGAATTACCATCTTAGTACTGAAATATGAAAGTTTTTGTGTAGTGATGTAAAATGTTTTTATTGTAGTTTATTATATATATACATATACATATATATTGTGATGTAGGCACGATTTCATTAACCATATATGCGTAAGGCTAAAAAGAAATCCTAAAGAAAAATCCCAAGTTCTAGTCGAAATTAGATATAAAAGAAAAACAAATAAATAAATAAAAATAGATAAAATTCAATGCTTTCAACTTGCGAGTGAATATGTTCCATGATCAGCCATACCCTCCTCTTCCCTTCACAAATTCTTTCCACTTTACCTACTCTTCCACCCGTGAACTTTGAAGCGACCCAACGCGAGAATGACTTGGTTCCAAAATTTCGCAGCTATCAGGTAGCTGACCATCAGTGAATTCCAGGCAACATCAGGATCTCCTGCAGCAATTCACGTGATCAGACCATACTAAGCGTGTATTGAAATTTTGGCCATCACACAAACACTGTGTGATTTGTGCCCCATCCTCCTGCGTACCTGGTCAAGGACAAAGAGAACCCATGTGACTGTCTTTGGGGACAGCAAAAATCTAAAAAAGGATTTTCACTTTCCCTCTGACCAGTGGCAGTTGAATGTCACTAGGCAACTCATCCCTATTCCAAATAGACTGCCCACCAAGATGAAGAAGATGGCAAAGTCTGTCGACTAGAGATGAAAGGACTGCTATGAAACCGAATCAACCCAACGAAACGCCTGTACGAGATGTTGTCGAACCTGAACACTTCCGAAAGAAAAGGAACCCAGGAAAATTGCCAGACGACCAAAATATTGTTTTAGCATAAGAACTCTCGCTTTGGCAAATTAGAACTTTGTGTGGAAATATCAACTCGACTGACAGATAAGTTAATTCTCTTGGTTTGATCTTTTTTTTTGTATATGTATGTATTCGCTCACACCTTCTTTTCTTTCATAGTTCCCTTCCCCTTTGCTAAATGAATTTTCTTTTTTCTTTCTTTACCTGTTTATATATTTATAAATAAATGTTTTATTTTGAAATCCATCATCTTGTGTCTGTTCTTCATTGACTCCCTTGTGTTGCTTCCATTTCTGAGTGAAGACCAAGAAAAGATCCCATGTTTTCCTTTTTTTTTAAAACTGTGGTTCCTCTATATGCTACAAGTTTGTAACAATATATATATATATATATATATATATATTTGGTTGGATAGATGTGAGTTTGTGACCCTGGGTTTCACGCTTTAGCGATCATCAGGGTTTGTCTGATGATCACTAAAGCGTGAAACCCAGGGTCACAAACCACATCTATCCAACCAAATATGTTAGCTCTATCTCTGATATTGAGCACTTTCTAATAAGTACCGTGCATATAATATATAAATAATTATACATATATATATTTATTTATATTTATATACACTTTTCACACACACATATATATATATATATATATATATATATATATATATATATATATATATGATGTCAGGTTTTTTATATATTAATAGGCACAAAAAAGGGAATATAAAATTCAATATTCAGATCAATCGGTTAAATATAACAAATTTGACAGGTGAATTATGCAAAATAGGAAAGGAAAACACAAAATTATTCATACAGCATGAAAATAGAGAAAATTGAACAATTTTCACAATATCAATAGTCAATAGCATGACCTCTCATCTTTATAACTTGCTGCAATAGTTTTGTAAAGTTTTTGATGAAATTGGAACAAGTCTTTTCTGGGATTTTCTTCCATTCTTCATTGATTACATGTTCCAATTCCTGAAGGAGTTTTGGTGACTGACAATTTATTTGAACTTTCAATTCTTGTCATAGATATTCAATAGGATTCAATTTAGAACACAGTGAAAGCCATGGCAGAACTGTAATCTTCTTTTTCTGAAGCCACACAGTCACTGATTTATACGTATGTTTGGGATCATTATCTTGGTGGAAAGTAAATTGGTGACCTAGATGAAGATTTTGCACTGACAGTTGTAGATTTTCATCCAGAATTTTGATATAGTCTGCAGATTTCATTATTCCTCTTATTGTATTTAATTGTCCAGTCCCCACTGAGCTAAAACAATCCCAAAACACCATCAAGCCCCCTCCATGTTTTAATGTTGCCACTGTTCTTTGGGAGGAAAGAATCAGCTTTTTTGCGCCAAATCTTCTGTACATCATTATGTCCAAAAAGCTCAATTTTTGTTTCATCAATCCATAGTACTTGTTGCCCAAAGCAATTTTCTTTGTCCAAGAAAGTTAAACTGAGCAACAATGTGACATGGTTTGTGAAGAGGGGTTCGTTGTGGTCAGTTTCCATACAACCCATTTCAATTTTAAAAAATTTAATTGTGTGAGTACTTACACTTATACCCATTATATCCAAACTTTTGGTGATGTCTTTCAAAACAACTCTTGGGTTTATATTAACCTTGTTTTTGCACAGTTCTCATTGAAAATTTGGGTTTTCTTCCATGCCTAGGCAAATTCTTTCTTGTGCCAAACTGTTTAAGCTTCTATATAATGCACAGTAATGTAGATCTAGGTATAGCTAACCAGTTTGAAATAGTGCTGTAACTATTTCCTGGCATGTGGAAGTTAATAATTTTCTGTCTCAAGTCAATACAAAGTTCCTTTGTTTTCTTCATCATGTTGTTAACGTAAGAATAACAATAGTGACACTCTATGCACTACATGATGTTCTTTACTGGAATTATCACAAATATTCTACTGAATAAATAGTCTAGAACGTTTCACCGATAAAATAATTACGTAAATTACTTATACTTACACAAATCAATCAATTTAAAATGATATTTTCTATTCTACAAATAATTTTGTCTTTTCTTTTTTGCATAATTTGACTGTCAAATTTGTTGTATTTAACCTATTGTTCTGAAAATTAAGTTTTATATTCCTTTTTATGTGCTCATTAACATAAAAAACCTGGCATCATACAAACATGAGGTTCTGAGAAATGGATAAAAATATTCAAAATTGATGTGTGTATAATTTGACTGTACATGCACACACACGTGTGTTTATATATATATATATATATATATATATATATATATATAGCTGTACACCCTCTCATCAATATCTACTTTAAGGTCCATACCTGCTGATTATTCATTTTCATATCTGAAATTAAATGTAAAAGTAATTTCTGAGGAATTAATGGATTTTATTTATAATTTAACATTATTTTGCATTTCTCTAAATATTATTTTAGTTGATGCATGTGTTTGAGTAGACACGCTGTTTTTTTTTTTAAGTTTCAAATTATGCCTATTGGCAGATAGATGTAATTACATGAATATGCAGATTCAAGTGACTTAATAAAGGAAAATATAATCTCTGCTGGAGAATGCACACATACTCATACACACACACACACACACATATATATATATATATATATTCTAAAGAATTAATGGAATTAATACTGAAAAAGTTCTTAGCCTAACCAATTTTTTTAAATGCCTAACAAATGAGAACTACCTGATCCAAGCATTCAGTCATTTCCAAGGTTGTATATTTTTGTTTCCAAGTTCAACATGTAGAAACTCTTATAAAATATACTGATTTTTTTCCCTGTTGAATATTAGTTTTTCTTTATCGTATAAATTTGTTTTTCATTTTTCTGGTGTACACAGTATATAAAATTATTCTTCTGCAGGCTGATTTGTATTTTTGTATTTTCCTCAGTGTCGTTCCTTTATTTTACTGCATGCAAATCTGAGTTCTCTCACAGGTACTGTTTCACCTACCATCCATTTTATCATGATATTTCAAAATTTCTCCTTACCTCATTGGTTACTTTAATGTCCTCAATGTCCTTCTCCAGGTTTTCAATGATCAAAGCCTTCATAGGGTATTGCTGATGCTGAAACAAAAGCAAGAGCTTGCATGTAAAAGGGAGAGAAAAACATTTAAAAAGAAAAAACATTGACCTAGAAATGAAACTGAAAGAGTAAAAAGGCAAAAAAAAACATCAATGTCTGAGAAACAGAAATAAAAGAAAAAAATGCACAAAAGGTACATTCATTTAATCCCTAACTTTGGTGATTTAAAATTATTTACACTATAACAAAACAAAAGTAATTTAGCAATGGCTCACTACTTGTTTTGGAGTATGACCATCCACTATTTGAGATCAGCAAACACCTTTTCGGGCACATTTTTGTTTCTCCAATACCACAGCGCCAACCTATGGTTTATACAGCAACTATGCTGAGCAGACATTAGTTATAGTTTTGGGAAAAAATACATACACTTGGATGATCTTAATAGTTGAACAAGTTGAATTCACTGAAGCAATCACTCAGCTTGACTTGTGACTATGTGCTAGCCCAACCATTGATGACTTCCAAACAGTTTAATCTCCCTAATTTCACTCAGAAAACTATTGTTAATCTGTGATATGGTTTTCAGATATTTCCCAATGGTGACTCACATTGGGATTATCTCCTCTTCCTGATTTACTTTTAGTCATTTTACTTGAAGTAAGGCAATAAAGCCACTAAGGTACAAGGGGTTACTGAGTGAGAAAGAAACCGAGAAAAAAAACATTATTAAGGTGAGAAGATATTAAGGAAATAGAAGAAAACGGTTGACATTTAAATTTTATAGATCGAATTTGATTTGAAAGCAAGAAACAAACTAAAACAGTTCCACAAGAGAGAATTGACAGAAGACAAACTGCTAACATAGAACTTATGCTTACAAGTGGCAATTTCAACTTCTTCAATATGAAGAATAACCACTCTGTAAGATTTGAACTACTGTCTTTTCATGGAAAGAAAATCTCTATTACCATGAAAATGTCTGTACAAATTCCCCTACAACAATCAATGGTTGCAGAAGATGAAATCTAATCATATAAACTTATTTCACACCAAGGTACCTGAGACAATCACATTTGATGCATTTTCTTAATGGTATTTTTCACCTCATACAAGGCCCAAGAGTGACTCAAGGTAGAGGACTATCAAATGAAATTGTTGTAAGGGCATAAAGGAAAAAGGGCACATTACAATGATATGTAGGATAGATAACAGTAGACTTTAGACTTGATAGGGTTAATATCATCGTGATCAGTGAAGCATTTGCTCAGGAGCTGGTTTCACAAATTAAACATTCTTTTTGTATACATCTTTTATGTTCTGTGTCTCTTTGAAACATGAGTCATTATGGCTCTCCACAACGTTCTATTCTTTGTAGCTGGAAGTAATGTCTATCTCTTTACTGTTACACCTAGTTTCTGTTCTGCCAAGTTTGTTAAGTAGGTTACTCTCTCTTTCCCTTTTCTTTTCAATATGCCCCATGTTGTTTCCATTGATTTAGATTACATTGTATAACTTTTGGAAGGTATCTTTGGCTGTTCCACTGAATAGCAAAAGATGCCTTCCAAATGTTACCTTCCAAAGCAACCTTCAAAAGTACTTTCAGATTTCTGCAACATTTTCAGTTATTAAATAAAACACTTCCTACCTGTATACACTAGTGTTATTGATAGTAATAGCTTGATGCTCTAATTCATTCCTGATCTGTGCAGTTGACAAATAAATGTGGAATGATGGTATGGGTAGTTGCAAAAAGTAGCTGATATTAAATTGTAAGAAATACAACTGAAAAATTAAAAATTAAAAGTTACTATGAATATGCCTAGTGTATATAGACAAACCAATGGCATTGCAGATAGCAGTGCTGAGTATTGGCGAAAACAAATATGTAATAAGATTATATTGTTAAATATGATCTTCTGTCTACAGTGAAGCATATTTTTCTCTTTTTTTTTAAGCAATTGACCCAAAGCTAGGTGGGGGTGCCACTAGTATGCATGGTGCTGCACAGTGTTTAAGTAAGGGAAAAGACTGTGTATAGGAGGGGGTGAGGAAAGGATAAAAAGAAGAATGGACGAGGATAAAAACAAGAATGAGGATCAAGGCAACAGAAGATGTTGATTGACATTACATTTAAATTTTTGAAGATTATAGTTATTTGGGAACCAAGTAAAAGGAAGGGAGTTCCACTTTCAGGAAGTGTGAGAGAAAATGCTGCTGGAATAGAACAAACAATTACATTTTTTATATTTTACCAGTAAAAGGGTGTGAATGAGATGCCAACCTAGTAGCATGCTTAAATCGTCAGAGCAGATGCCATGAAAATGTTTATAGAACAGACAGAGGGAAGTCACATTACACCAGTGAGAAAGTGGCTGGAGTCAAAACCTCAAGTCAGGAGTGACCACATTGCATATCCATCTTTGGATTTTGTTGAGAACCTCAAGATTTTCAGAGGAGCCAGCAGACCATATATGGCAATAGTATTCGATGAATGGTAGAAGTGCAGATGTGAAGGATGGACTTAAACAAGAAAAAACCTTCTGGTATGATACTTGTAGCTCAATTGGTAAGAGCAGCTATCATGGTAAGCTTGGCTTTCTGAGGGAAATGAGATGTTTGAAAGCTTATTCTTCATTTCTGATCTGTACTGATTGTCTGAACAGTTGCAATGAAAACCATTTATCAGAAGAAAGAATTAATAAGGATTAGCAAAAACTATTACTTATATAGTTACATTCAGACTAATGTCCTTATCTTTGTTGTTGTTATCATAGCAGGTTCCACTTGCAAAGGTCAAGGCTGGTGGAACCAAGGAATGTAACTTGTCAGTGCACATTTCATAGAAATAGCAATAGAGTAATAAGAGGCTTGTGATATTTTGTCTGTGGCAAGTGGTTGTAGGGTGGAAAATAATTCATCACCCACAAGGTCAAATAGACACATCTGAACTCTATCACAATAGGCAAGTGATAGGAGGGAAGTTTCAGCTCATATATGGCAGTAATACTCCATTTTGGTCTGATCTTGCTCTTGCAATGCAGGGGGGGGGAGCTAGATATTTACTGGAGCAGTAAAATGAATCAACCATTTTTCCAGCATCTCTAGCAAAAGCTTGTATATATGTTTCACTTGAGGTCTGGGGTGAGTCTCAATAGATGTTCAAGGCAAGAAGCTTGCTTGAGAGAAGACCTATCCATCATGATAGGTGAATGTTCAGGGTTATGTGATTCAACAGACACCTGAAGAAGGTTAGGAGGCATTGTGATAACAACAACAAAGATGAAAACATTATTCAGAATGTAGATAATGATATCTCCACATTGCAGAAATTCAAACAGAAAAAGAGAAAAATGTAGCTGTAAATAGCAAAGATAAAATAACTGCAATAATGAAAAATTAATAAAATAATAATAATCCCTGTGGTGCAATACAGCTTTAATATCCTTAACTGGACCATAGCTGAAATTAAGCGAATGGATGCCAAAATGAGAAAGCTTCTCACTTGCTACTGCATGCATCATCCAAAAGCTGATGTTGATCGTCTGTATGTGCCCAGATCCGAAGGAGGCAGAGGATTAGTTCAACTAGAACTGTCCTACAAAACTACAACAATTGGCCTCAAGGAACATGAAAGTAGGAAGCGTCTTTACTCCATAATAAAAGAAGCCAACAAATTCAAAATGGAGTTTCAAATGGGTGCAGAAATGCAAGTACAGCATGATACACCAGCTGAAACTGCAAAATACTTAAAAAAGACAGCAAAGACAAATACAATCGACCAGATACAGAAGCGATGGCAAGATAAACCGCTTCATGGCCAATACTTTGCCCGTACCAAACAAGCTGACGTAGACAAAACCCGTACCCATCAGTGGCTACGTAGTGCAGGGTTGAAAGCTGAAACTGAAGGTTTTATCCTTGCTGCACAGGACCAATGCTTGCTAACTAGGAATTATCAAGCACATATACTAAAATATTGTGTCAGCCCAAAATGCAGATTCTGTGATAAATATCCAGAAACAATTGATCATCTTGCATCAGGTTGCACGGTGTTGGCACCCACTGAATATAAAACCTGGCATGACAGAGTGGGAGAATATCTGCACTGGAAAATCTGCAACTTCTATGGGAAGGAAACTGAAAGAAACTGGTATGAACACCAACCAGACCCAGTTACAGAGATAGGACCTGTTACAATTCTATGGGACTACACAATACACACTGACAGAACAATCAAAGCCAACCACCCAGATATTGTTATTAAAGACCACAAACAAAAAAAGTGCCTCCTTATTGATATGGCAGTCCCTGCTGACTGCAATGTATCTCTGAAGATATTCAAAAAGCTGTCAAAATACAAGGACCTTGAAATAGAAATCTCAAAAATGTGGCATATGGGAACATCAAAAATCCCTGTTGTAGTTGGAGCCGTAGGATTGGTTGGAAAAGATTCCAGTAGACTAATTGAAGGAATTCCTGGAAGTCCATGCCTCAAAGAGATACAAAAAATTGTTCTGACAAGTACAGCCTACATTTTACGAAGGGCTTTATCTATGTACTTTTTTTTTTTGTCAGTGGAAAGAGTCATGATGTTATTTCTAACCTTAGGTCCCTGGGCGGGACCCAAAAAGAAATGTGTAAACACCAAAAATCAAAGAAAATAAAAATGATAATAATAGTAAACTCTACCCCGAATAAACTCAACAAATTTTAAAATAAGAATAACAATAAAAATTTAAATAACATAAAAAAGAACATTTCAGAGCATCAAAAACACAAAAAAGATATAAATATCTAAAATTTAGTTTTTTATTTTTCTTAAAAAAACCACAACTGCACAAAATGTTTATAAAAATTAAAATCTGAATTTTAAATTAAAATAGTAAAGGAAATCATAAAAAGAAAAAAAATGTGCAAATAATACAAAACTATTATTCAAGTTAAAAAACAACAAAAAAAACCTCAATCAGAAAAAGTGGCCTTAAACATATGACAAAGCCACTGCCCCCACTTTGTTGATTTACAATATTTTTGTTAGTGAGATATTTATGGCAGCCATTTTTGCAATGTCTGAAGAAAAGAAAAAAAAATGTGGTTGACTTTTGTGGTAAGGTTTGAGTGCTGTCCATTTTTGACACAAAAATCACTGAATCAAATTCACACTCAGTTGAATTGATCTTCTCATAATGGCAGTGTGAAAATCAACTGTCAGAAAGAATCCTGAGAAAAAAGCTTCAATCGAAAGTTCAACCAATAGAAAAAATACAATAGATTATTAACTGGAAAAAATAAAAATATCTCTTCAGATGACCAATAATTGAATAGATATCTGCTTCTTTTTAATGCCTATCATTTTTTTGAAATTTATGCAATTTATCTTCTTTTTTTTATGAATTAACTTTTCAACAATGAATGAATTTTTCCTTTATTCTTTTGCTCTTTCATTTTATTTTAATTCTGTAAAAGAATTCTCAATTGGTATCTTTGTTTATTCAGTATTCACATGTCAAATGTTCTTGAAAAATAATTTTTCATTCCTTTTTTCCTTTTGTTTGTATTTAGAAAAAAAAAACTAATTAATGTCTTGAAATAGTCTTTTTTTTATCTTTACCCTTATTTTGACCATTAAACATATTTTCTTTTTCTAAAATTAATTTTTATGTATTTATTTTTTGTTTTGATAAAATATTAAATCACTTTTGTTGTTGTTGTTGTTACCAGTACTTTTCATCTGACCAACATTTTATTCATATTCTTTGTTTCTATTTCTTTCTAGTGCAGATATGATTCTATTTTTTTAAATCATTTCATGCCAAGCAAAGTGATAACACATCTAAGATGCAAGTGGTTACTGAGAATAAATGAGAATCAAAAGACACTAGTGAGGAGAAAGAAAAATAAAAGAACAGGCTTCAAGAAGAGAAGATGACAATTGGCACTGAGGATTGTAGGCGGCAGGCAAGCAAAAAACTGGAAGAGAGTTCCCAAGGCAGGAAGTATGAGTAAAGAAACTATTTGAATAGAACTTATGGTTACATCTAGTTCAACAATAAAATGTTGAAACCTAGTTGACAATCCAATATTACAGTAAAAGTCATGCAGTCAAGGTACAAAGGAGGAAAGTTCAGAAGAACAGCTGCCATGAAAATATTTATAGAAAAGACAGAGGGAAGCCACATCACAGTGGGAAATTCGAGATACCAAGTGAGGACCAATTAAATTACAGACACTTCATTGGATTGTCAAGAATCCTGAAATATATAGCAGGATTACCAGATTAGATATGGCAGCAATGTTCAATGTATGGAGGAATGGTAGATTTATAAATAGACACGATGGATGCAGATGAGAAAAATTTTCTGACAGGACAAAGTGAACCAACTTTAGTATCATTTTGGTACAAATTTCATCACAATATCTCATTACCATTTACTTATCAGTTGATGATGAATATACAAATCTTGGAATTCAATCTTTTTTTTTTAATCTGACCAAAATTGTGACAAAAGGTTTTTTTCATGTTTAAAGGGTTTAGCTTGTTTCTGCATGTGCAGAAAAGTTTCAAACCCACCAAGAAGCCATTCCCAAAAAAACAATTCTAATGTTTGGTCATTTGGTCAGAGTATGCAAAATGGGTGGGATTAAGAACTATTCCGTACCTCTAATTTTCTCAACAGAAAATGGTGGAAGACACACACACACACACACACATATATATATATATATATATATATATATATATATATATATATGAAAAATTTCTCAGTGTTAACATATAGAAAAAGATTCACTTCACTTTTGAAACTGAAACCACCTGCACTTTTCCCTTCCTAGATATCATGGTACATAGAAATAATAACAAACTCAATTTTGACATTTACAGAAAGGCTACAAATAAAAATGACCTAGTCAGTTTCTACTCAAACCACTCTTCTGAAATTAAATCTGGAATTATTATAGGCTTATATCTGAGACCATTAAAAATCTGCAGCCCCCCAAATTTACCTAAAGAAGAACCATACACAGAAAACACATTCAAAAACCTACAATACCATATCATTTCATCAACAATGCAAGAAGAAAGGCATACAAAATATACAACTGAAACAAAAATAATAACATAATCTGCAATAATAAATTACATGAAAACAGATGCATAATACTACCAACCAACTCTGTCATGTCCACTATTCAGAATAACCCATCCCATCTAAATAATCTTAAAATTGTCACAAACACTTCCAAAACCATTATAGATATACTAAGATCCTCAAACATTAATAGCAATAACATTTCTGAAGCTGGTATTTATAAAACAAATTGCCAAAACTGTTCCTCCCAATGTATTAGAGAAACAAGCAGAAATCTAAAAAAATGCATCTATGAGCACAAAAGAGACCTCAGAAAAAAACTACTTCACTTATCCACTTGCCTTACATAGAAATAATTTCAACAATTTTGATTTTAAAAATGCTACACGCATAAAAAAAAGAAAATAAATCACTCATAAGGAAAATCCTTGAGAGTGCTGCCATTAAATATTATCCAAATATTAATCTATGCCCAGGCTTTTTTCCAATATCACATTTCCTAACAGAATTACTACTCCCCCAAGCAAACGTGCACAACTGTATCAAGAAATCAAAAGAAAATGGTTGAATCCGTCAACACAACAATAAAAACAATATTTCCACACGTGATAGTACTTGACATAATTTTCAGTTGACAATATGAATACAATAGCATTTTCTAAATTCTTTTAGTGGCTAAGGACATTTTGCTTTGTTGTTAATAGTTACTTTGTTTTTAATAAATTCATTTCGTTTTTGCCTTGGAAAAGTCCACATTGGACAAAATGCATTGGCTAATAATGCAGTTTTCCTATTGTCTTTAACTTTTATCATATATATATGTGATAAAATATAGTTTTAAGGCACACTGTTTTTATAGGGCAAAAGTGCTCAATATCTAGGACAGACAGTGTAAGTATAAGAAGTGTGGACACGTAAACAATGAGTGATGGCAGTCTGTTGCATCCACTGAAAAATACTGTTAACACTTGGTGTTCAAACACACACTATATATATATATATATATATATATATACTGAGTGGTAAAAATGTTGTGCTAAGAACCAAATCAATAAACAGAATAAGTTAAAGAGATCAGACAACTTCAACAATGATAATGAATCTTTTCAGAAGCAAAGAATATGTCATTTTGGTTATTATCTAGAATTTTGGGAAGAGTCATTAATATATCAAAATTTGTTTGGACAACTGAACTTGTCCTTCCTGTCACTCATGCTCTTATCCTTTACAGTCTTGATGTATATAATCTTTAAGGAAAGAAAAATTCTTACTTTCTTTATAAAGAAAAAAATAGATTATAAAATAGGGCATCTAATTTACCAGTCAGCTTGATTCATTCCAGCAAGGTTAATCACATAAATGATACCATTCACAGTCACTCATGTAACATAAATGTTTTTGATTTATTAGAGAAAGTGTGACACTGATATCCAAAGTCACATTGGGATAGCAAAACATGCTTTCCAAAAGATAAGTAAAGTATAAAGAAACGACTATTTAGCTAGAAACAAACAAAAGACTACTGAACTATGTAATGTCAGTCCTCTTACATGGCAGTGAATGCCAGACAATCTCCTCACAGATGAAAGAAGAAAAGACTTGAGGCAACAGAAATGCAGTTCTATAGAAGGATTCAAAGAATACCATGGATTGAACATGTAAGCAACGAGGAAGTTCTAGAGACAATAGCAGCAAAAAGCATAGTTATATTTAACATCTGGAACAGATAGTTGAAATTTCTAGGGTATATAGGGAGAGGGGAAAAGAACACATAGCGTACCTGGTGTGTTTGAGTAAATAGATGGCAGAACAAGGTTGAGGAGAGATAACAAAAAGACAAAACTTATTAAGAGCTACAAAAGAATGGAAATTGTAGTGAGCCATGATCACCAACATCCTGAAGAGACAGAGTATATAGATAAAGATAGCATCTTCACTGTGACCTATAATATCCTGACATTTCTACAGTTACATAGTAATAAGGGTCCATCTGTCTTGAGAGACTACTAGGTTGACTAGCAAATATTTGTTGGAGAAAACTGTGGCTACATTTGTTTGTTTTCAATTGTAGTTTATACTACAACTATACTGAACAGAACTTAGTTACAGTTTCTGCAGAAAAGCATCTACCATAATCAATAGTTGAACAAAGCCAGTATGTTCAAACCCTAAAACTTGTATTAACCTGTGGCATGATTTTCCAGCACTTCCAAATGGTGTCACATTCTGTCACATTGTCTTCCCAGCAGATATTAACACAAAGTCACCTTCTTGTCAAATCAACATTGTGAGATTCAGCTTCATGTCAGACATTCTAACATTCTATGTTTACATTTGTATAGGACATTATAAATGCAATTTTTTTGTTAAATTATTTACACTACCACCTTTTATACTTTCCTTATTAGAGTTGGTCTCTTGTGGGAGTAAAGTGTTTGACAAAATACTGCATATACAACTTCCCATGAAATTGTTGGAACAATATAAGGGAGATACCAGTTGTCTCCTAAAAGTCAAGCTCAAGTAACATTAGAAAGGTATACCTGGAGAGGAGGTTGAAAAATTTGGTATGAGAGACCTGGAGTGAGAAGAGCACATATTATTTGCTTTATGTAGAGATCCAAGTGACTGAGTGGGAACACCAGTCAAGCGGGAGGTGAGAGTGGCTTAATGGTTAATGACATGAAGAACGAAATTGGCAAAATGAACTAAAACTCTTGCTTGGACAGTCTTTATTTAATTTACACTAATACTGAAAGGAAAGGCATGTGTTCACTTCTCCCACTAGCTATTGTTTTTCTACTATTGATCTTTCAATACAAGGCCCAAGAGCTACACAAATTAGAGTTTTAATGAATGAAGTTATTGTAAGGGTTTAAGAGAAGTAAGTAAGAAGTGCATATTATCAGATAGATAACTTGATCATAGCTATCAGGGAAGCATTCTCTGAGAAGTCTGTTGCACAAAGTAACAGTTCTGGGGAAAACGTTAACTGCGTGGAACTTCCTTTTTACCAGTGGAATATGAAATGAATAAGGATAAGTTGATCCTATATATATAGCATGGCCAGTCTGAACTGAAGGAACTAAGGAATGTAGCTTATCTGAATATTTGCTATCACTATATCATCTGTGGGATGGAAAATAATTCATCATCCACAAGGTGGCATAGGGCAGTTGGAGTCTCTTAACCCTGTAAAGTAGTTTATTAGGGTCACTGGTAAGTACCTACCTTGGCTGTATAAACTTATAAGTGTGGCTGCACATTATTCCACAAAGACTTTGCATGAAGGACAAGAAAATGACCAAAACAGTTCAACAACGATTTGTCCAAGGGGCAAAAGTCAGTTTGATCCTTTCAAAAGCTAAACAAAGCTTTAATAAACAGGAAGATTTTGTTAGAAGTAAAGAAGAGAATGCTGAACAGCCATGTAGTACCTAGATTCCTATATGGCAGTGAATGCTGTACATTTTTCTCACAGATGAAAAGAAGACTTGAGGCAAGTGATATGTTATTCTACAGAAGGATGCTGCGACTACCATGTTCAGAATATGAGGAAGTTTTAAGGAAAATACAAATAAAAAGGAAATTTACATTCAGATTCAGAAGAAGATAGTTGAAATATTGGGAAACATAATGAAGAAAGAGGGTTTGGAGAATTTGACACTCAGAAGACATACTGAAGGTAAGAAGGACAGAAGGAAACAGTGAGTAATGAGCTTGCGTAAGTGAATGTCAGAACAAGGAGTGAGAGAAATAGGAAAAAAGACAAATATTACTAAAATATAGAAATGAAAGGAAATTGTGGAAATCTGTGATCGCATATGCCCTGAAGTGACATGGTACATAGAAGAAGAAAAAATAGTTTTATTTGCTCAAAAGGAAAACAAAGTACATTGTGTGGTATGAATCATATTCTCCTTTACTCATAATGCATATGATTTATTTATTGATTCATTTTCTATAGTTTACCAACATTTTGACAATAGGCAACAGATTATTTAAAGCCAGAAAATATTTTTTGATTATATGAATTGGTGGGAGGGATTATAATGGTTTAGTGTTACAAGTTTTACTAATTAACCCTTAGCTGGGGGAGAATTCATACCTTTCCCAAGGGTATTTGCCCATAAGTAAATATAATGAACCCAATGGGAATTAGAACTTCGCTCTCTGATTAACAATTCTGAACCATTATCCATTACAGCATCTGTTATTCCCACACAGTCACTCACCTATGTACTGACTAGAATCAATGTTGCTTAAGATTGGTGAGTGTATGCGAACCAGTGATATGGCCATAAGCCCACTTGCAGGAATGAACTGAAATGGTGAGCATATTAAGTACCATGTACTGTTTCTGGTAAAGAGTACACCTGAAGAAAGCCATAGAATGGAATAGTTGAAATGATATTGTAATGATATTAGCCACATAAAGAATATCCTTTTGGTTGTTGGTCATGAAAACTGATTTTTCTATTCTGAGTTAAAATTTAGCACATTAAATTAAATCATGAATAAAATTTAAATAACCAGAAACCTATTTTGTTTTTATTTTCACTTTTAATTTTTTAAGTAATTTTAACAAAATTGTTTTTTTCTTCATTTTCACATTTTCTTCATTTAGAATTTTTTATTTCTTTCACTTTTCCTTTATTCATTTATTATTCTTGCTTTTTATTCTTTCCTCAGTTCCCTATTTTTCTTCTTTTCGTTTCAATCATTCATAATTCCTCTGTTCACTTTCTTCATATTCTTACCATTATGTTTCAAATATACACTTTTTCTAGATGTTTAATTCCTTCCTGTTTTTTTTATGTAGCATTCAGTGGACAGAAAATGATTTCTCAGTATGAAAACTGAATAAGGCAGATAAAGTGGCATGTCGATTATTGATTCTGAAACAGAAAGATACACACATCTGTGTGTCTGTGTCTCTGTGGGTGTATATCACTTTTTTTTTTTAAATCTTTATTTCTTTTCCATCATCCTCCATTTTCTGAACCATTTGCAGGAGAAGAAGATGAGAGTGGGAGATGAGATTCAATTTATGCCAGTCATAGTCTTTTCCATCACTGCTTCCCTAGTCTGCACCCTCAGCCAGACCATATACTCTGAAATGATGCACTGACCAATATCAGCATATGAATTACACATCATACCCACAATCGAACCAATAGCAAACCTACAAGAAGTGTCAATAACTTGTTTTCACTCTGTCAGTTTCGATAAAATTTCTCAAGTCAATAGATGAGGAAATATCAGACATTGTGGGTGTCATTTTTAAAGTGCACTCTAATTCAAAAGAAAAATTCTCATGTAAAATACTTTTCAAAAGACAATGTCAGTCAATATGGACTATATTATTTTATTTAGGTGTCCCTTCAGAATGTGATTGATCATTGTTCTTTACAACATCCTAGCCCTTGTATCACTTATTAAAGTTGTTTTTTTTACTATCCCTTTCACTCCTCGTAGTGCCATCCATTTACAAAAGCTTGTCAGGAAGGTTACTTGCTTTTTTTCTCTGTTCTCTTGCTTTGGCCTGTGAGTGTCAAATTTGCCAAGCTCACTTTCTTCATTATGTGTCCTAGAAATTTTCTTGATATCATTTTGAAAGGAAACACTCACAATGGAAAAAAATTCTAGTTCAGTTTATTTATACAAGAGTTAACGTTTGGTAAAGAAGCACTCAGTGAGGAACAAACTCACTTGAAATGTCTTGAAAGGTTCACCTACATTTTGTTGCATGATGTTAAGCATTCAACTGAATTCATCAAGATTGAGTGTGATATGATTGCTATTGTGAGGAAAGTTAGAAGGTTACAATCAAAATGGTAATGATGCATAAAGTATGTGATATGAATTGATAAGAAAGTGGTAGGAAGTGAAGATTATGAGAATGATAGATAATGACTGACCTTTGATTTGAAGAGGTCAAGATAGCAATGTTTAGGAAAACATTAATGTAGGAGTTTGTTTCACAAAGTGGCTGTTCTTGCAAAAAAGCCGTCTGTGTAGAACTTTATTCTTACATTTGAAATATGAAGGAAATGAGGGTGATTTGACTCTGCAGGAGTGGTATAGCGTGTTCTCACTGTAAATGTCTGAAATAGTGGAACTAAAGAATGGTGCCATAGAAATAGTGAGACATTAGTGATAGCATTGCAATGTTTCATCTGTGAGAAAGAGGTGACAGAGTGGAAAATAAGTCATTCTCCAAATGAGTGTATAAAAAATGTTGAACTCTATTAAGGTTGGAGTGGGAGGATTGAATAACTCTAGCCTAGACATGGCATTAATGTTCCTTTTCTGGCCTAATCTCATTCTTGTAAATATAAAGCATGGCAAAAAGAGTCATGTA